>RJWJ010004440.1:52525-76115 GCA_004363605.1 Indri indri
CATTTCCCGGGTGGCGGGGGCGGGGGGGGGGGGTTAGAGAAATAGACCTGTAGGAAGGTCAGCATAACATTGACCTAATAGGAGTTCCAGATAGAGAAAAGAGAAGAAAAATGAGGAGTCGATCAAATCAATAATAGAGAAAAAACACCCAGAGTCTTTAGATTAAAACTACCCACCAAATACAAAGTATAACAAATGAGAACACACACACACACACACACACACACACACACACACACACACAATTACAGCCATTATCATAATATTTTAGAACAGCAAAGATAAAAACACATATTCTACAAATAGAAAGAAAAAAGTTACCCCATAAAGAGTGACAACCAGGTTGTCATCAAACTTCACATTGACAATCCTCAATACTAGAAATTTATGGAGCAATGTCTTTAAAGCTCTGGGAAAATTATTTTGAATTTAGCTTTCCATACCCCCTCAATCGTAAATGTAAACACATTTCTGAGGTGCAAAGACCCGGGACATTTGCCCTCTATACAATTTTTTTTAAAGGATTTGAGGGCTTTCCCAAGTACTACAAATTTGAACGCCAATAAGAAGGAGGATGAATGACTCAAGAATGGTGGAATTAACTCCAAAGTCCATTGGAAACACAGTTAGGATATCAGTTATCTAAGCCTAGAAATCAAGTACCATGAAGAATCTGCTGAAGAAGAGTGGAGTAGATTTCAAGCAGTAGATAAGAATTTTACAAGTATTTAAGAGCATGTATTACTTTATCATATTTTTTAAAAAGAAAATATCTGAAATCTAGATTATGCTTGACAAATATTCCTTTCCCACATTCTTAGACTTTATGAAAGTTTTACATTGGTGGGTGTCTATTGTGCTGATCCATGTATAATGCAGTTCTGAGGGTTTCCTGCAGGGCAGGTCTGGTCTTGAGAAATTTCCTCAGTGTTTGCTTGTCTGGAAACTATACTACAGGGATGTAGTAACCAAAACAGCATGGTATTGATACAAAATAGAGACATAGACCAATGGAACATAACTGAGAACCCAGATGTAAAACCATCCACATACAGCCAACTGATCTTTGACAAAGCAGACAACAATGTACTCTGGGGAAAAGAAGACTTATCCAATAAATGGTGCTGGGAAAATTGGATAGCCACATGCAGAAGAATGAAACAGGATCCATATCTCTTACCATTTACAAAAATTAATTCAGGATGGATAAAAGACTTAAAAGTAAGGTATGGAAGCATAAGAATTCTAGAAGAAAATGTTGGAAAAAGTCTAGATATCTGTCTATGCAAAGAATTTATGAAAAAGACCCCAAGGGCAATCACAGCAACAACAGAAATAAATAAATGGGACTTAATTAAATTAAAAAGCCTTTGCACAGCTAAGGAAATAATCAACAGAGCAAATAGACAACCTACAGAATGGGAGAAAATATTCATAAGCTATATATCTGATAAAGGGCTAATATCTAGAATCTATAAAGAACGCAGGCAAATCAGCAAGAAAAAAACAAGCAACCCCATTAAAAAGTGAGCAAAACATATGAACGGAAACTTTTCAAAAGAAGGTAGAAAAATGGCCAATAAACATATGATAAGATTTCACTAATCAGAGAAATCAAGTTATTAATAAAACCACAATGAGATATCACCTAACTCCAGTTAGAATGGTTTTTATTAAAAAGTTGAAAAAAACAACAGATGCTAGCATGGATGCACAGAGAAAGGAACACTTATACACTGTTGGTGGAACTTCAGATTTTTACAACCTCTATGGAAAACAGTATGGAGATTGCACAAAGAACTAAAAATAGGCCTACCATTCAACCCAGCAATTCAGCAATACTACTGGGTATTTACCCATAGAAAAAGAAATCATGTTATCAAAAAAACACCTGCACTCTAATGTTTATTACAGCATAATTCACAATGGCAAAGATATGGAATCAACCCAAGTGCCCATCAATTCATGAGTGGATTAACAAAATGTACTATATGTATACCATGGAGTCCTACTCAGCCATAAAAAAGGATGAATTAATGCCTCTTGCAACAATTGGGATGGAACTGGAGACCATTCTTCTAAGTGAAGTATCTAAAGAACAGAAAAACACCACATGTACTTGCTATTAAATTGGAACAAAGCAGTGAGCACACATGTGAATAGAGGGCAATAAAACTCAGTGGAAATCAAGCAAGGGGAAGAGGGGAGGAGGGGATGGGTAAAAACCTGCTTAATGGGTACAGTGAACACTATGTGGGTGATGGGCACTCTTATAGCCTTGTCTCAAGCATTACAAAAGTGATCCCTGTAACAAAAAGCATTTGTGCCCCTGTAATATTTTGAAATAAAGAAGCCAATAAAATAAAATGCCATAGTATTTGTATATAACCTACATTCATCTTCTTGTATACTTTAAATCATCTCTAGATTGCTTGTGATACCTAATACAATATAAATACTATATTTGTAAAGAAAAAAAAAGTCCCTAGCAAGCAGTTCTAAGTCACTCCTTAGTGTGACCCTCTTGACTTCTCAATTTTAGTTCTGTGACTCTCAAACTTTAATGTGCATTCATATCACGTAGTGGATCCTATCAAAATGCAAGTTCTGATTCAGCAGCACTGAGATTGGGCCTAAGATTTTCTGTGTTTCTCACAAGCTCCTGCTGCTGATCTGTGAAGCACATTTTGAGTAGGAAGAATATCCATGGATATCCCTACCTTCTTCTTTAGGAGTTGTAGTTTCCTTCTTCTTTGCATTGTTGATGACTTTTGATTGGATGCCAGACACTTCGAGTGTTACCCTTTTGGATGCTGGATATTTTCATATTCTCATGAATATTCTTAAGTTTAGTTCTGGGTTGCATCTAAGTTACTTGGAAACAGTTTGAGCCTCTTGAGGCTTGCTTTTAAACTTTATTAGGTGAGTCCAGAGCAGTCTTTACTCGAGGGCTCATTTTACCCCACTACCAAAGGGTAAAATATACTCTTCTGAGTCTCTGCCCAACACTCTAACAATTATGAGTTTTTTACTCTGTCTGTTGGGAACACAAATTATTCCTTGTCCTGTGTGAGCTCCAGGGTGGTTCTTTTGTCTGCCTTTGGTAGTTTCTTCATGCAAATGCATGGATTAGTGTTCATTTGATGACTTAGGTGAACCCTCTGCAGATGTCTGGAGTTCTCTCTTTGTGCAGGTCCCTCTTTTCCTTTACTCTGCCTTGTACGCTCTAATTGCCTGGGCCTCCTTGGTTTTTCAACTCTATCTCCTTAACTTAGGGAGACCGTTGGGCTCTTTATGGTTTCTCCTCCACGCAGCCTGGAAACTCTTATAGGCCCATTGTTTCCCTTCTTTCAGAGAGTACTACCTTATGCCACCTGATGTCCAGTGTCTAACAATCATTGCTTTTACATGTTTTTCCCAGGATCCTAGGCACGAAGATAAATATGGGCCATTACTACATCGTGGCCAGATGTAGAAGTCTCCTAGATATTCTTTTCTATCCCTATAATTTTTGCTTATTTAGCTTAGTGTCAAGTACTGTGAAGATTTTTCCCTGCTTGCAAACTAACAAGTTTAGTCTGCCACAGTTACAGTGATGGCAGAAGACATGAGACTCCTGGATCAGAGACAAGAGTTTTATTGCTCATGGCACAGCAAACAGCTTGAGCTTCATGTTCACATTGGTTCCTTTTGTCCTCCAAGTCCTACTGGGCTATGTGGAGTGGCGTAGAGGAATGGTGTGTATATAGTGGGTCTGTGTCACAGCTGAGGAAACCCGAGACCCAGTCTTATAAAGAAACTTCTAGCCAATTTGACAAAACTTTATTCTGGAGCAAGACATTTTCTTTGTTATATTATTCTTGTCACTTAAAAAAAAAATCTGCTCTTTGACTCAGAGGGAGAGATACTATCTTTATCTTCTAATACTGTTTGCCGTAGAATCATTCTTGGAAAGATAGTCCAGACAAAAAGACAGATTAAAACAGTCTGGAAAATAGCTCCTCAACACTGAGCTTTGTTAAGTCACTTGCTTAGGGCTTTTGATAGTGTGGTTACCTGAACTATTTTTTTTTTTTTTTACCATGTATTGAAGGATGTAATTACCTATGCAGGATGACTTCAAATAAATAAGGGCCAAACTCAGTTTGACACTGAAGAGCATTTAGGACATACACATTGATTATTTACCATTTACTCCATTTTAACAAATAGGATTTGTTATAAACTTTGAAAGCACTCAAGTTACTCACTTTTTCAAGGCAAATTACCAAGCAAGTTAGGATTGTGCTTTTTTGGTGTTTATATAAGATCTCAACTTCAAAATGAATTAAATCACAATGTATTAATAGATTCAACTATGATGACAAATTATTGAACTTCAGTAAGGTATAATGATATTGTTGAGCACATAAAATAATCATTTATAGTTTAAATTTTGTACGTCTCGCCATCAAGCTGGGAATTTGCTAAACTAGTGAGGTAAAGCTGTGAGAGATAAGGTCGCCATGGTGCAGTGAAGATCTTGTCCTTTCATTGGAGAATTTCTTGGACTGTGATAACACTTCATATGTGATGTCTGAAAGAAACAATTCTAATTATGTGAAACAGAGTAGATATGCCACAATTGGACTTGATTAAAGAAACAGAGCAGATAATATTGATTTTGTTACTTGACAAAGTCCCATAGGAAACCAGAACTATTAGGCAAAACTATCTTGACTGTGTCATAAATAAGTCAATAGAAGTCACTTGAAGGCTTAGTTGGCTCACATAACAATTTTAACACTCTGCATTCTCTAAGGAGGGGGGTCTTATCAGGTATTCAAGACAGGCTCATAACAGATCTGGAAACATTGTGCCTGTTGTATGGCTTTATGCTAGAGAGAAACGAAGGACAAATATTTGTAAATGATTTTGAGGGTAAATTTGTGTCTGTTTGACCTGTAAATGGCTCTAAAGCTTTCTGTGGATGTTATAAAAAAGTTTATAACTTCATATCAGCCAGGGCCTCTTACCTGGGGGTAAGTGGACACAAGGCGATGCTTCAGGAAGCTTGTGAATATGTATAAAATTTGGTGTGTATGAACGTGTTGCATTTTTGGTGGGACAGACTCAATAACTTCTGTCAGATTCTTCTCTTTTGGGGGGTGGGTGGGGTTAAACCAATTCGAGGGGAATTGGGGACAGGGAGCAAAGAAGGGCATCGAACAATGAGATTCAGCATCTTTGGCCGGGCCAGGACCTCACAAGCTTTGCAGATGTGGTTATCAGATTCTTGAAGGATCAATCGAGATTAAGAATAGTGTTTCAATGTCTGTGTTAATCAAGGAATAACTCAGAGAAATAGCTGGGTATTTTTGCATACTCTACAGTTATGTTGAATGAAAATTGTTCCCTCAACTGTTGGGGACCAAGGTGGTAGACTGAATCAAAGGACAAAGGTAAAAACAGGATTCAAAGACAGGGGTGAGGGGATTAAAAAAAACTATAGTGAGAACAGAGTATCTTGTTTGCACATTTTTTGGGAGAAGCAATTATCTGGCCGCTAGTAGAGAGATCAGTCTGGAAATTTTTTTCCTTGAGATAGCCAACTAGGGTACCAGAGAAAACAGTTTTAGTTGTTGATGAATTCTTCAGAAAATCCCAAGAGCTCTGCTGAGAGATACATATGACAGGCTTTCTCTCTTCACATAGTGATCCATCAGCACCTGCAGCATAGTTAGGCCAGTTCAGCCCCATTTGCCTCAGAGTTTCTCACAGGTCAAGTTGATCAAAACTTCAAAAGAAGATTGCATGGCAGAAAAAAATACCACACAAAATTTTTCATGAGTGATGTGCCTTGATCTTTTTAAAATTAGTAAATTTGTTTTATTTTTATGCTGCTTTTATGATGAGGATAAATTATTTCCAAATTATGGACAAAGTTCTTGAGATGCATTTAAAACTCTGTTCGCTTAGAAGTAATTGAATTATCATTTCCCCAAGTTATAATTTATAGGAGCAGAATTCAAGAGCACATGTTTTTATTATTGGTCACTATACAAAGCAATTTCATATTATTAGGAAAATGGCCAAGGATAATTAGCGGCTGTTTAATAATTAATTGGCCTATCAGAATCTTTTTCCTTAACATTCAGGACCAATATATTGGCCTAATTGTGCCCAGGAAGTAAATCCCAGACTACCATTATTTTCTCAGTCTGTTTCAAACATTGCTGTAGAAACCCAATTAAAGAGAGGAAGAATACAAAACTGTATGAAATTATATTTTTAATTAGCATTACCCTGCTTTGTTTCTTAGCACTCTTTTCCGGTGTCCTGTGTCAGGACCTTGGAACATGCTGTTACGTCTGCCTGGCATGCTCTTTCCCTAGATATTCACATTAAGCTGTTGCTCCAGAGTCGTCTTAAAGATGCTTTCTCTGGTTACCCTGGAAAATGTTAATCTAAATTATCTAAAATTTGATAATATTTAAAATATTACCTGTATTTCTGTCTCATCCATGTTGCTTTATTTTTCTTCAAAGCACTTACCCTTCCATTGCATATCTACTGTTTTTGTCTATATTCTCCAGTAGAAAGGAAGGAAGTGCCACAAAAGCAGCTTTGCTGTTGAATCTCTCTTGCTTCTAGAATGGTGCCCTGAACACCAAAGTTCCCCATTGAGGATTTGTGGAGAGAATGAATGTATGGATCTTTAAATATTTTGGAATAGTGTCTTCAGATGGATTGTATAGTTGTTCTTCAGCTGTATAAAAATGATGGCAGCTTCTTTGAATTATGCTGAATGCAGAGCATGTTGCTTTTTTAAAGGAGCAGTTTCTAAGAAGTTAGATTTCATGATTAGCAATTACCAGAAGGAACAGCTAAACATTAATAGCACAGTGGTAGCACAATCTGAGTTGTATTTACTGCGTACTTATAAAACATAATTGTCACTCCCTAAATTATTTAATAGTTAAAACTTCTAATTTCTGGGGTTTTTTTTTTTTTTTGAGACAGAGTCTCACTCTGTTGCTCAGGCTAGAGTGCCGTGGCATCAGCCTAGCTCACAGCAACCTCAAACTCCTGGGCTCAAGCGATCCTCCTGCCTCAGCCTCCCGAGTAGCTGGGACTACAGGCATGCACCACTATGCCCGGCTAATTTTTTCTATATATTTTTAGTTGTTTGATTAATTTCTTTCTATTTTTAGTAGAGATGGGGTCTCACTCTTGCTCAGGCTGGTCTCGAACTCCTGAGCTCAAACAATCTGCCTGCCTCGGCCTCCCAGAGTGCTAGGATTACAGGCGTGAGCCACCGCGCCTGGCCACTTCTGGTTTTTAAATGGTCTTTTTTTCTATTATCTTGCACAGAGATGTGGCCACTGACCTATTACTAGTGCAAGACATTAAAAAATCAAAGGTCTAAATTATCCGTTTCTTGTTGTTACCCCCACGTAATTCTAAAAGCAAGATGAGATAAAGAGTCATTCAAACAATAGAGGAGAAATTAGATTTATACAAAATAAGAGTGAAAAGATGATGTAAGTGTATAAAAAGGAAAATTACTGCAATTGTCCATTTTTATTCTTTGAATCCAGAAACTCTATAGCCAAATTTAAGATTTGAGAAGTTTAGTCAACTCAGCTCAGGTGCTCAAAAGAAGTATTCTTCCTGTATCCTTTAGATGGTCTGTTTCACTTTTATTCTTAAATGTCACACTTTACATTCCGCAATAATCTTTAAATTGCTTCAAGACTTTTTGAAACAAAGAGGGTATAGTGTCTATTTAAAAAATATGAGTTTCATATTAGAATAGCTGTATATGTAATTTTGTATTGCATATTTTAATGTTCATGATGATAAATTGTAAACTAATTTATGAGTATCTTATATAGAAGATGAACCAATGTCTTCACATTATAGGGTCATAATAATTTTACTGCTATTTTTAATCTAAAAATCTTAGATTTGAGCAAAGATTTTTAAAAAATCATCAAACTTCATTCGTCTTTTTGATGAAATGGAGTAAAACTTGGGAAAAAGTAATTGAGGAAACAGTTAAAAATGGCTCAGTTGTACAGATCCAAATGCTCTTAGCTTGCTCTCAAGGTTTACCACTGAAATTTTTTCCATTACCTGTCATCAAGAAGAGGAGAAATATGGTTCCTATAAATTATGTTGCAGAGCAATTGCAGTAGAAAAATGGCAGCCATTATCTTATCAAATTACTTTTTATCTACAAGACTACTCTCCGTGCTGCCATGGTATTGCAAATTAGTTGCTAATATTTGAAGGAGGGAGTTGTTACTTAATTTCTAATCTCTATTTCTATCGCTGACAAAATAACTTTGTCTTCTAAGTAAACCCCATAAGACTCCATTGAGTACTTTGCAGTCTGGGCTGTTGTATGTGTATGTTGCTAATACATTCTCTTGATAAAAATCAATTTAAAGGAAGATTTCATTTCATTAGTATTATGAGACTATGAGTTATCCAAGAAATATTATTAACTAATAATAACGGTTAATTTAGCATAGAGTATCTAAATTTCTTGATATCCCAACTTCCAACCAAATGTACTTCACTGAAGTATTAATAAAATTGGAAATTTCAGCATAGACTTCTATTTGTTTCAGAATTTTTCATAAATATCACTTGCCCATGGATGGGGCTGTGTTTGGTGGAAAGAAAAAAAAAACAATACTTGTTCAGGATCTATGATGTGTTAGGTGTTTTATCTTATTCAATGCTCACAACTCAGCATCCTATAGGTATCCAGTAGCTCTAAGTATTATTAGACTCATTTTTTAGATAAGCAAACTTTTGCCAATGCAAAACATACAGCTTCAAAGAAGCAGACTCAAGATTTCTCAGATTGTAAGGCTATGTTTTTATACTTCCTGTGTGGGTCAATTTGGACCGTTATAAAAAATCACCATAGACTGAGAGGTTTAAACAACAAAAATTTAATTCTCACAGTTCTGGAGGTTAGACTTCTGAGACAAGGGTGCTGGTACAGTCAGGTTCTGGTGAGGTCCTTTTCTGGGTTGCAGACTGCCTTCTCATCATGTCCTCACATGGTGGAAAGAGGGAGAGGGAGTTCTCTGGGGTCCCTTTTATAAGGCCACCGATCCCATTCATGAGGGTTCCAGCCTCATGACCTAATCACCTTCCAAACCCCCAGCTCCTAATACCATCACACTGGGAGTTAGAATTTTAACATATGAATTTTGGGGGGACACAAACATTTAGTCCATTGCACTATCCCATATCATTCTCATACATCTTGCATGTGGAGAACTATGGGAAAGACAAGGATAATTATGCTTCCTTAGGGTGGAGAGGAGTGGATTGAACAAGGCTTTATACAACGAACCCAGATATAAAACTATCCTCATATAGCCATCTAATCTTTGACAAAGCAGACATAAACATACACTGGGGAAAAGAATCCTTATTCAATAAATGGTGCTGGGAAAACTGGATAGCCACATGTAGAAGACTGAATCAGGACCCACACCTTTCACCTCGCACAAAAATCAACTCACGCTGGGTAACAGACTTAAACCTAAGGCGTGAAACTATTAGAATTCTAGAGGAAAATGTTGGAAATACTCTTCTAGACATTGGCCTAGGCAAATAATTTATGAAGAAGACCCCAAAGGCAATCACAGCAACAACCAAAATAAATAAATGGGACCTGATCAAATTAAAAGGCTTCTGCACAGCCAAAGAAACTGTCACAAGAGCAAACAGACAACCTACAGAATGGGAGAAAATTTTCGCATGCTACAAATCTGATAAAGGGCTGATAACAAGAATCTATTTAGAACTCAGAAAAATCAGCAAGAAAAAAATCAAACAACCCTATCAAAAAGTGGGCAAAGGACATGAATAGAAACTTTTTGAAAGAAGACAGAATAATGGCCAAAAAACAAATGAAAAAATGCTCAACATCTCTAATCATCAGGAAAATGCAATGAGATATCACTTATCTCCAGTGAGACTGGCCTTTATCAAAAAGTCCCAAAACAATAAATGTTGGCTTGGATGCGGAGAGATAGGAACACTCATACAGTGCTGGTGGGACTGCAAACTAATGCAACCTCTGTGGAAAGCAATATGGAGATACCTTAAAGAGATACAAGTAGAATTACCATTTGATCCAGCAATCCCATTACTGGGCATCTACCCAAAAGAACAAAAGTCACTCTATAAAAAAGACATCTGCACCTGAATGTTTATAGCAGCACAATTCACAATTGCAAAGATGTGGAAACAACCCAAGTGTCCATCAATACATGAGTGGATTAATAAAATGTGGTATACGTATACCATGGAGTACTATTCAGCTATAAGAAACAATGGTGATACAGCACCTCTTGTATTCTCCTGGATAGAGCTGGAACACATTCTACTAAGTGAAGTATCCCAAGAATAGAAAAACAAGCACCTTATGTACTCACCATCAAATTGGTATTAATTGATCAATACATAAGTGCACATATAAGAATAACATTTATTGGATGTCAGGCAGGGGGAGGGGGAAGAAGGGGACGGGTATATGCATACACAAAGAGTGCGATGTGCACCATCCAGGGGATGGACACGCTTGAAGCTCGGACTTAGTGGGGGAGGTGGGGCAAGGGCAACATATGTAACCTAAACATCTGTACCCCCATAATATGCTGAAATAAAAAAAATTAAAAAAAAAGAAGGTATAATGTTTAGGTGGCAAGATGATGTATAATAGTCCTGAAACTGAAGTTTAGAAACACAAGCCCTTGTTTTAGGCACTGAATAATGGTATGGGTAAATAAATAACCTAACTACAAAGAGACCCCATTTGTTTCTATATAAAATGAGGTAGTTTATTTTAATATTTTAAGTTCTTTTCTAAGTCTGAATTACTTTGATTCCATGATGTTGAAAGACTACTATCAACTTAACTGTCTTGATTTTAGATGAAAAGAGAAAATGCCTTGGAATGAATGTCTGAAAAGCACAAAGAGAATTCTTTCTTACTTAAAGGCAGGCTTATAATTGAAGGCTATGGAAACAGCTTCTTTAGGATTTTTAAAAATTTGAAGGACTGACTCTCTTAGAGTACTTTGGGGGCAAAAAAAAAAAAATCATACATCAAGAACTTGTAATTCATTTCAACAAATACATTGAGTCCTTTCTGTGGGCAAAGCACTGTGGAAAGGTGTACAATATAACCCCACTGTCTTCAAGGATACTTTGATCTGGGGGAGCAGATAGATGTGTCAACACTAATAGAATATAGTATTTGTGCAAGAATGGATCTAATACTATTGAAGTGGGCAAACGAACAATTTAGAAACCCAAAAGTAATTCAGAAAAGCTCTCTCATTACTTATTTACTTAAACCACATGAAAAGCATAAAATAAAGCAGTACTTTAAACACTTCCTGTATCTCTCATCCATTTTCCTCAATTCTGTGCCCCTCTCTTCAAAATTCCCCCGAATCATACCCCTGTACCTTTTGTGCCTTCCTCTCTTCTTCCTTCTCATCCCCTCATCTGTATTGATTCTGTATGACAAAATCTGGAAGAACAGTCTGGTTTGAGAAACCCAATGTCTGAGGACAGAAAAGGAAAAGACACTAAACAAGCAAAGACAAATGTTTCTACAGGGGCCCGTGACAGCTGCAGTGTGGTTTCCCCCTCCTTCCCTTCCCTTCCCTTTTTCTCTGGTACAGAACTTCATCCTATGGCGAACGAGTTCCCAATGGTCTGTGGGGCTTACACCATCCCCCATCAGTCATGGAGATAGAGGGGCGCCAGGACTGGCCATCACATTCCTTCTTTCCCCTAGCCAAAGCGACTGGTTCAAGGACATACACGTGTCCAAAGCTGGGTTGACCGGAGACCCTCTGAGAGACTGGGGATTTGAACTTTAGGAAATAATGAACCTCTTTCCTTCTTTATGTATCACAAGCTGTAAGGACCATAAAGTGTGAAATTGCCAGGGTCCATTTCCTTGGTTGGATGCAACAAGCTGCCTGCAGAATGAAGATGACTTAGAAGGAGAGCACAACTGAAACAAACTGCTGGCAGTTTGAATCTCCAAGTCCAGCCATGTCTAAAGCTCACATATCCCTGTATTTTCCAGCTGCATGAACTAATAAATCCCATTTTTTCCTTCAGCTAGTTTAAGTTGATTTTCTGCTTTTCGAAATAGAGTTCTGCACAATGTGCATCCTTAGTTGTGATTGTGGGTATTTTTATATATTATTAATAATTGTGTAGTTTTACTCATCCTGGGCTAGTCTTTATGGAGGGTGGCAAAAATATTAGTCCAGAGCACCTGAATCTCTTCATATCCCAAGTTCCTATCCTACCTGCTTCATTAGTAGAGCTTTATTTACAGTTCAGTGTCTCTGCTCCCTTTTCCTTCTATTGGGGGTATATAAAATATCCCTCAGGTTCCTCTATAGGTGCTGTGAAATAGACCTTAACTGAGTTCATCGCAGTCCCTTCTTAAAGGGGCTGGGAATGGTTGGCTTCTCAAAGAGCAAACTTGCATTTTTGGTGTTTAACCTCCCTTCCTTCATGACCAGTGTTTTAATTTTGGTGAAGAAAATGGAGCATGGGAAAGCCCTCTTTGACACACTAAAGCAAGAAACATAGGGTTTCCTGTAGAATATATTCCAGTGACACTGTATGAGCACATCCCCTGGAAGTGAATGATGGAATAACTATAACATTCCCACTTATGACCCACTATAATTTACAAATTAAGAGGCCCAGTCTTCATCAAGAACTCCTGGCTGGCCTTGGAGGACTCCCTGACCGTGACCGGAGAAACTAGCTTTTTTCTGCCTGCTGAGATCTCATCCACTGGGATGTGTCTTCAAGGAAAGAGATACAACTCCTTCACTTCCAGCTTCCCGGACTGCTCAGAGAGTGCCAGAGGTGAGTCTCATGAGTCTGTCTTACTAGAGATTACCCAATTATCTCCTCAGTTCTTACTACATTCAGTATTGGAGAAAATTTTGGTAGCTTTTTAGAAAAATAAAATTTAATATTGCTCATTAATGAGTAACTACATATAGATCCCACACAAACTGAACTTAGAAGCTTCTGGAATTCCAGGTCTCATTTTATAGTTCCAAATGGATCACAAATTATAGTTCTTTCTCAGATGATGTGGAAAGACAAAGTAATTGCTTCTCTGTTCATTGACATTTGGTGATGAATTTGGCATATGAGTCCAATAACTTCCCATGGTATCATGGTTTTAGGGCAGTGGGATCCTGATGCATGGATATGTTAGTCTTTATGGCTTTGAGACCATCCACAGTCCTTAGGACAGAGACTTGCAAACTGTCCTGTAAATGAGGCATCTTTCTGCCTCTTATCTGTCCTAATGCTTTATCTATGGTATGCTCTGACCATGATTTAAGGGCTTTTTTTCCCCCAGACTCCAAAATAGTATTTCTCACAATTTTCTCAAGTTTTTAGTAGCTGGTATCTGTGCCAGTCATTCTAACATCTGTCTAATGTAAGTGAAATAGCCACGGTCATGTCCCTTGGGATCTTGTCTTTGCCCATAGAGCCAAGGGATGCTTTGAAGCAGTCCAAGCTGATATAACATCTACTTCCTCTCAGTGTTCCAAATTAACTTATCTTTTAAGACACTAGGTGTCTAACCATGTTGGAGTGAATACCAACTTCTAGTTTGCTACTTTCTTTGGTTACTATATAGATATCCTCAGTTTACTAGACCTATGAAGTTTGATTATCTGGCTGGCAAAGTTATTGCTGAACAGCGTTCTTATCCATAATGTGCAACTCTGATTTTAGTGTTGCCTCCCTGATGATTCTTGAAGTTTTCTAAAAAGTTATCTTTTTTATGTCTTGGATATAATTGAAAATTTTTTGACACCATAATTCTAACATCTTATTTATTTTTTAAATTTTATTTCAGAGCTTTATGGGGGTACAAATGTTTTGGTTACATAAATTGCTTTTGTACCATTTGAGTCAAAGTTATAAGTGTGCCCATCACCCAGATAATGTGCATTGTATTAATACTTGTTAGGTGTGAATTTACCCATCCTCTCCTCCTTCCTCCCACCTGCTTGATTTCCCATGAGTGTTTTTCCATATGTGCATGTAAGTGTTGATTGATTAGTTCCAATTTAATGGTGAGTACAATGTCTTAGTTTTTTTTAAGTAAAAGTGTTCTTTTGTGTTATATCTGTAATGACTCTTTTAATCCAGGGTGCAATGGGTTGCATCCTAAGAGTATCATTTATTGGTATTTCCATAAATTATAATCTTGTGAAACTTGCGATCTAGTCTTAGAGTAGTATCATCGCCAGAGAAACCCAGTGCAGAAAACAAGATGTAATTGCAAAAATTTCACAGTAACTCAAATTATTTATCTGTATTTTTCAAGTATCACAAAGCAGACTCACAGTCTATAAAAATACTGTTTTAAAATGCCCCCACTGTATTTTCCATCTTACTCTCTCACATCCCATAGCTCTTTTGGCATTTACAACATAATTTTACTTTATGTATTTACACTTTTTATATTTGTGTTTACCTTTTAAATTTACATGTTAATGTATGTAGATTATTTTTTTCAATTCTATAGCAATTATAATTTTAATGAATTCTTACTTCAAAGAAAATTTATAGCCTGTGTTTATAAGAAATTAAAAATCTACATTTTGTTGCAGAGAACTATAATAAGGTGACATAAAGAACTTTCAAGCATAAGTATATGCATATATAAGGATGAAATGCTCTAGGAACAGGGGAAGAGAAATACAAATTCAAAGAGAAAAAGCAACAGTATTTTTCTCAGGGCCTGCAAACAAAAATATTTGAAATATTTGAACAGTGCAAATGATCAGTATGTGTTTTTGATGATTATGTAAGAAATGCCCCTGTGGCAAATGTCCGACAAAAACGCCAAGTATTTGGGTCCCTATCTCCAACTGGCATCTCAGGGTCTAATTTAGAAGTCTATCCTGCTGTAGGTTTTTTGGGTCTTACCTTGGGAAAAACCTCAGGGAAACTCAATGATCATCTTGTTCAACCACTACTAGATCCTGAATAACCTTTTAAAATCTCTGAAAAAGTGGTTCATCATTCTTCTATCTCTTCATCTGGCCTTTCCTGCATGTCTATCCCTTCTTTGCATGAACACACTTACCAAAAAGATGGTAATTTATGCTAAGCACTGGTGTTGAAGTATTAGGGATATGATTAGTGAAGAAAATGGTTAGTGTCCTGACCTCTCTGAGCCTAGAGTCTAGCAGGAAATACAGCCCACGAAAAAAGCCTGTGAATAGCCACTGCACTCTAGCCTGGGCAACACTGCAAGACCCCTCTGAAGACACAAACTGTCCTGCTGCATCCTCCTGCCATCCTAGTGACCGGCCTCCCCACCTCCAGCTTGAGTAAGCCATTCAAAACACAGTACTGCTCTGATAACTCCTCTACCTAAAATGTTCCAAGAGCATTACATTGTCTTTACAATAAAATCCAAACTCCTCCCTCAAAACCCTCCATTTTCAGCATCCTTTTTCATAGTCCTACTATTATACTTTGGTTTACAGGCCAAATGAATGTTTTCCAGATCTTTGAACAGGATATGCTACTCTTACCTCCAGACTTCGATGCTTACTAAGGCACACAATGGTAATGAGTTTAATTAGGTAAACATATCTCTGATATTGTTTTAGCTAGTGAAAATACATTTTCCCTTATTAAGGTCTTTAGCAATACTCAATTCTTAATGCTGTAAGAATCTATGCTACAGGAAAGCTGTAGGGAAATAGACTTTTAGAAACGAGAGCTTTTTGTAGGTATTTAAGTTACAAGCACAAATTGGTCTGGTCTTTATTTCTACCTTCTCAGGAACTGAATTAATTGATTAAAAATATATGTATATATATGTGTGTGTGTATCTATCTATCTATCTATATATCTATCTATCTATCTATAGATATAGAAACATAGTTGTTGTTGTTCAGAGATGGGGTCTCACAGTCTTGCAATGTTGCCCAGGCCGGAGTGTAGTTGCCATTCACAGGCAAGATCCCAGTATTGATCAGAACTTGAGTTTTGACCTGCTCCATTTCTGACTTGGGCTGGTTCATCCCTCCTTACGTGGTGGTCCCCTGATCCCAGGAGGTCACCATATTGATGCTGAGGGGACACCCAATAGGCACAGTACACTATAGCCCAGAACTCCTGGGATCAAGTGATCCTCCTGCCTCAGCTTCCCAAGTAGCTGGGACTACGGGTGTGTGCCACCGCACCTGACTCAATATATATTTATGGAATGTCTTTTCCATGTTAGGAAATGTTCTCAACACTGGCTATTTGTAAATAACCAAGATCCCATTCTCATGGAGTTTACGTTCTAGTGGATAAGACAGGCTGTAAACAGATGGATGTTATATATCAGGGGATAATATGTGCAATGGAGAAAAATAAAGAAGGCAAGGAGGGAAGGGAGTTCTGGAGGAAGGCCTCACTTACTATTTTACATAGAGTAGTCAGGGAAGGCTGCTTTATAAGATGACATTTTTGCAGAGACCTAAAGGGTGTAAGGGAACAAGCTACAGGGATATCAGAGAAATGGGTTTTCTGGATAGTAGCAGCATGTGCAAAGGACTTGAACTTTGGATGTGTTGAGTACGTTTAAGGCTGTTGTAGCCAGAGCTGAGCAAAGTAGGCAGTAGGGAGCATAGAAGGAGAGGGGTCAAAGAGGGCTTGAGAGGTGGGTTGGATGTACGGTCCTATAAGGCCGTGGTTCTCAAACCTTAGCCTTCATTCGAGGCATCTGGAGTGCTTGTTAAAATAGATTTCTGGATCCCACTCCCAGGGTTTATAATTCAGTAGATTTGGAGTGGGACCTGAGAACAATCCTACCAAACTCTCAGGTGATGCATATGCTGTAGAGCATTGGAGGTCATGGAAAAGATTTGGGCTTTTATTGACGAATATGAGAACCAATGGATGGGACAGAGTGGAGGAGTGACTTAACATTTTAAAAGCATGACTGGCCGTGGTGTGGTGAATAGATGTAGGGGACCAGGGTGGGAGGATGGAGGCTATCATAATAATCAGATGAGAGAATACGGTAGTTTTGTCCAGGGTGGTAGCGATAGAAATAGAGAAAATGTGGTTGAATTCTGGACACATTTTGAAGAAAAACCCACTTCATTAGAAGGAAAACTCTCGTTTGCATCCCCTGTTAAATATAAGTGGATAATTGCACAGAGTCTATCTTTAATGTACTGTCTCAGGTGACTGGCTCATATTCAGCCCTTACTACAGGACTGAAGTTGAAATCTTTATTTAGCGCAGATTTTACATACACTAATATACATGAACAGAATGTGTCAGAATAACTGAACTCCTGTGATTGGTTGTAAGTATGTACTTTTAAACCGTGCATCTGTTCCAGATTTTTATTACATTTCACCTTTGTCATATTGATTTAATGTATATCAGATTATGAGACTATTACAGTCGACTTCAAATATCATTAAATCACTCATATCATAATAGAAGACCTTCACAAAAGGCTAGTTGTGCTTTGTGTCTTTTATAGGATTCCTAGAAAATGTCATTATGATTATGTCTTTTTGCTAAATTGGAGTTGTAAGAACTGCTTAACATTTATATATGAGCCGACCGGCTCCTCCAATCCCAAACTTAGCTCCAGTCCTGTGAATTCTGGTGCTTTTGCTCTACAGATATTCCTTTCCATAGTGCACTGTGGTCTTAGATTTCGGTTTCTTATCTGCATGTCCCTGTGAGACAATGTCACCTTGTGTTGTGCCACATTCATCTACACTTTGAACCGCAGCTATTGTTGTCTCTAAATGGTTATGCAGGGTGAGAGGTCATTCCACCTCCCCGTGCCACCAACTGAAACGCTTAGTGTGTTTCAAATCATGGGTTGTTAGAGCCAAAGGAATTTTATAAATCACTTTGTATGTTCTCTCATCTTATAGCTGTGGGAAATGAGCCTAGAATAGCTAAAAAGAAAACTTATTATTTTTGTATTTCTCTCTTTTTTTTTTTTTTTGCCATTATGAGAGACAAAGGGGTGTACATGAAAAAAAGCTATTATCTGGGGTTGAATAGTAGATATCTTAACAAAAGATCTTGTCAAAATATCATGGCAATCATGCTGGGGTCAAAGTTGTGTTAAAAATATGGTATGGAACTATGTTTGGAGCAATAGCGTGAAGCGGGCAGCTAAGAGGTGTGTCTCCTGTAGGTGGATGTGTCTCCATCTTTACCTGAACAGCAGGAATGTGGAAAAGAGGAGAAAGCTGTGCCTTGTTTCCTCTTGGAGATCAAATCACTCTTTTGGCTACTCAGAATTTGTTTTTAAGGGCTATCCTATTGATAATAGTTAATACATCTCTGGGAGATAAAAGCAAGATTAGTAACTCATTAATGTAAAGGGAAAAATGTGTAACAGTGTATTTCTCTGGTGGGCCACAGAACCTTAGGCTCACATCATGCCTTAAAGCAGTTTATACATGCCCTCCTTTCAGTTGCCAGCCAAGCACTGATTTCATTTTTTCATATATTTTGAAGCTTTGGGAGGTGGTGGTCTAAAAGGCAATCTGGGGGCTGTTCCTAGAACAGGGTGAAATTGATTCTGGAGGGAAAACAACAGACATTTTCTGCAATGGAGGACCGGGAGGGCAAAGGGATTCTCTGAGGATTCCTTTAGGATGGAATCAAACTTTTCTTTACAAACTGCGATATTAGATGGGGAGAGGGAGAGGGAAGGACAATTTTTTTCAGTATCTGGGAACTTAATTGCTAGCTTTTTATTTCATAGAACCTACATTTCTCGGTCAAGGTTTAACTCTCTTTCTAGAATAATCCTGTCCACATTTTCACCTGCTTGCTGTCCCGGCAGTCTGGATCTCCTGCTGTGTGCTTTTTAGGGCCTGGACAGGTTTGCTTCACTTCTAGGGGAAGAGGAGATGGAGGAGGGGAGGTCTGAGACAACGTTTACCATTTGCCCTTGAACCTTGTGGACAGTTTTGCGTATTCCCATGTGAGTTATCTTTGGGAATTGTTGCTGATAAGAAAGTGTATCACTATACTACATACTTTGGGGAATTTTAAAATAAAATCAAATCCTCTGCTCTCCAGAAGGATCAGGCTTAAGGGAGAGGTACAGGGGTGTGAAGAGATAATTCTGGACAATGACCATCTAACTACACTGGAGAGAAGAGGTTCGTTAGTGTGTCTGCTGATGCATATCCATGATCACATTGGAGCATTTGCTATTCTCAGAACAAGTGTGCATAGTCTTTCTCCTGTCCCGCTGAACTCATCAACCACCCCACTGCCTCTAGCTATTGACAATGACTTTCCTTGAAGCTCCTGTGAGATTTCCTCCTTGAAGTCTGCCCCTTTTCATTTTAAATGCTATTTCTTTTGTGCAGTGGCAGCAATTTACTTATACCGCTATTTACAGCCTTTATTTTGTTCTGCCTGGTGTAATGCTGAGTTGTTTACATGCTTGTCTGCACCACTAGATTACAGGCTTATTGAACTCAGGTATATTATATCTCTCTACCACGTGCCACCTGATATAGTGACTACTGGTCCATTCAGTACATGCTCGCTAGGTGAATGGATGTAGTGGGTCAGTTTTTCCTCCTGATTTATCCCTAGAGGAGCCTGAATGAAGCACAGAGGCTGCATCTTATCCAAGCTTACACATCTAGAATCAAAGATGGGAGCCAGATGAAACTAGTCTTATTTTGATTCAAATAATATGTTGATATTTTTGATGCATGTATCATTGGTTTGGTTTTAGCACATTTAAAAACACAGGGTTTAGTCTTGTTTTTATGTGGGATTTTAAGAAAAAAAGCCAAAACCAATTTGCTTACTTTCGTGACTCAGAGATACCACTTCCTCTAAACACACACACACACACACACACACACACACACACACACACACACACACTCACTCACACACACACACCATCACATCACCACCATCAAATAATAAATATGGTGCAATGATTAGAGGCAGTTTTGATTTGCGGTTTTGGACTATGATTAAGTGAAGCATCTGGATAAGAGTCCAAATTTAATAGCTACTATGCTCTTTGTGTTATGTTATACTTTTAAAATTTGCAAGCATATAAATGAGCAAGAGATTATTTATAATCACAAGCTTTTGACATCCTTTGTTCTTTCCTAAAGGATTCAATTCCTTTTCCTCCCCTTCCTCCTCCTCTCACCCTTCCTTCTTCTTAGTCATTTTCATTGTCTTCCTTCTCTTCTTTGTCTTTGTCTTGTCCTCTTCCTCCTCCTCACTTGGCGGTCTAATAACTAGGTGTAGATTCTTTTGCCCATTTCACCGAAGTTACAAAGTCCCTAACAACTTAAAACTGAAGTTTCTTAGGGTAAAAGGCAGGTTAGTGTAAAGGAAATTAAGAGAAGTAGTTTGTCCTGGTAACATCAATATGTCAAAATTAGTAACTCTGAGGTCCAAATGTTAAATACTAAAATTTTTTCAGTTTTATGTCTTCTTGATAATGTGATGATTAATTTTATGTGCTAACTAGGCTAGCCTATACTACCCAAATAATTAATTAAACACTAATCTAGCTATTGCTGTGGAGATTTGGTAGACATGGTTAACATCTACAATCAACTGACTTTAAATAAAGGCAATATACTCGATTGTGTGGATAGGCCTCATCCAATCAGTTGAAAGCCTTGAGAGCAAAAACCAGGGTATCCCAAAAAGGAAGAAATTCTGTAAGAATGCCATACTAACTCCTACCTGAGTTTCCAGCCTGCTGACCTGACCTATGAATTTTGAATTCGCCAGGCCCTGTAATTGCTTGAGCCAATTCCTTAAAATAAATCTCCTTATATATGTGTATATCCTATTTGTTCTGTTTCTCTGGAGAACCCTGACTGATGAAGATAGGAATACTTATCACAGTAATAAATACTAAAAGCAATCCTTCCCGAAATGCTCATATAGTCACCTTAAGGATGCTTTATTTGGTAGTTAATAGGCATCAAATAGCTGTGTCTATCGATGGCTAGAGGAAAAGTAGACAGTACCTGTGTTGTTCAAATAGACTATGGCTGCTTTAGCAATTACCTACTAGCATACCATAATGTTTTATAAAGAATAAATAAGGATAAACTGCTCCAGAATGGACCATATTACTCTTAAGAGTAATATATATTATATATACTATTTTGATATGCTAAGAGAATTTAGTAAGTTTAACAAAATACAAAAGCATGTTCAGAAGGAGATCCTCAATTTATGGAAAATTGTATTTAGAGATCTGATATTAATTGCACTTAAAGCACACTCTTTGATCTTCATAGAAATAATGTTAGATACTAGGTTAAAAAAAATTTATTATATAAATTACCCAAAATATTACTATGTGCATGCTATTTTAGAAATTAAGCTTTCTGTCTAATTATTTGTAATGGAAAAACAAATTTCTATTTTGGAATGACAGGGATATATCTTTTCCAGCTGCATCTGGTAGATGGATCTAGGAATTACATGCCTTGACTGGGCTGGCAGGCTGAGGGAGAAAGAATTTTTCCAGTTTAAGTCACCAGTGATGGAGCCTGGATCAGGGACCCCAGCATCTTACTTTTATATTTATTACTTGGAATTTATTCATATGATCAGCATACAACTATTAATTGATTATAGAGTACCTACTTTAAATTTTTTAATTTTTAATTATATGGATTCATAATAGTTGTACATATTTATGGAGTACCTGTGATGTTTTAATACGGGCATACAATGTAATGGTCAAGTTGGGGTGATTGAGATAGCCACCATCTCAAGCATTTATCATTTCTTTGTGTTAGGAACGTTTCAATTCCACTATTTTAGTTATTTTGAAATATACAGTAAATTATTATTAACTATAGTCATCCTATTGTGCTACTGAACACTAGATCTTACTCCTTCTATCTATAGTACCTACTTTATGCCAAGCATTTTGCAAGGCACTAAAGGTGCAAAGATGAGAAAGACCTAAAGTGTCTTGTAGTTCTCTAGTCAGACATACCACTGCCTCTTCCATCAGAAAAATATGATTCAGTGTGGTGAGCACCACAGGGCAGTACAGAGAAGATGTGGTGGAGGTGTAGCTACAGCAGCTCAGGCCAGCACAACTGGAGTATAGAACTGTGTTAAGAACAATGAAGGGGCCAGATTATGAACAGACGTTCACGCCTTACAGAGGAGTTAAGATTTTACTGAAAAATTGATGCTTTGCTTGTCCAATACCCTTTCTTCTTCTGAGAGCAACACTCATGTCCTTTTGCGGAATAAGTCCTCTTGCAGCTGTAATCATGGACATTTGATGGGATGACACACAGCACTTGGTCCCAATGAACTGGTAATCATTGTGCCAGCCCCGCTAGTAGAATGATATCTCCAAGGAAGTGCTCATGGTCCAGACTGGGCTGGTCAGAATACTTCCAAGGAACTTTTCTAACTGTAGTTTAAGGAGGAACATTCTTTCCTTTTTAGTCAGAGGCTGTTAGGATGTGAGCCAGGATTTTTAGCCATCAGTTCATAGCCTTTTGGAAAAGCTTGTCTTAGAGAAGGAAGTGACCCGCAGAGAGAAGTGGAAACAAGAGATGGAAAAATAATTTCTGGACAGGGTTCGAGAGCTTTCTTTTTGGTGTCTAAAGACAAACTCTATCCTCCTTTCCCACAATTTGTTTACAAACCTACATTTTTTTTTTTTGGCTTAAGCTAACGTGAGTTGAATTCCTGCTATTTGCAACTGAAGACTCTGGATTAACACCAGTACCTTGGAAGAGTTTGAAACTGGACTGTGATTTGACCTCTGAGTGTAATAGGAAGTCACTTTGTCACCGGTGAGGGATGGAATGAAAAGGCATAATAAGCAGCAGGGAGACCAGACAGCTCAGTGTTTCCCAAAGTGTGGTTGAATGGGTCACCAGGATTGGAATCACCTGCAAAGAGGGAAACAGTTCGTTAATGATGAAGATTCCAGGCAACCGAATAACATTTCTGAGGACAGGGCTTGAAAAATCTGCATTTTAAACATGCACTTAAAGTGATCCTTATGTACAACAAAGTTTTAGAATCATTAAGTTTGGAAGCTACTGTGCCTGTGAGGTGAGCACTGAGGTCATAGACCAGAGGAAATACAGTGGAGTAGAAGAGAGAGATTTGAGAGACATTTAGTTGGCAAAATACATGGAACTTGGTGGTTGCACAGCAGGGCTTTGCAGGGGTGGGAAGAGTCTAGATCTCCAGGATAGTTCTCAGAAGCTTGATTACTTGGTAGATAATGGTGTCATTATTCTGAAAAATTGAAACCTAAAAAAAGGAGTAGATTTGAAGATGGAAGAGGAGATTTGAATTTGGGCTTTGATCATGGGTTTAGAGCATTTGTGAGGCATCTTAATAAAGTTTTCCAGCAGAGCTAACTATACATGCTGATAATTTAGGGGACCATTCTGGGTAAGAAAGATATATTTAATAGTTATCAGAATATAAGAAGGAGTTGAATCTGTGGGCATCACTGAGA
>RJWJ010004441.1:0-75988 GCA_004363605.1 Indri indri
TTTCCTGTCCAGTTTAGCATACCATTAGTTGAGGGTAATTGTTGAGAGGATACTCTGTTACAAAAGCTACAGAACCCTCCATCATTTCAGTGCAGGATAGGTGCCCTGAATAAAGGATCCTATTTCCTCAGTGTCCTTCATTATGTTTGTCTCTTCACACAATTGTGTGATTGTGTACTGCTAAATAGTTATTTGGTGGTAATGGTGCATTTCAAATTGGTGACTCGAATAACAAGAATGGAGGAAAAAAGGGGAGTGAGTATGATCTTTGCCGAGCTTATACCCCTGCAAGTTTCAACTGAGTCAATCTGGGAACAGAATCCTGTAGAAAGAATTTCAAGACCTTTTGCAATGACTGAGTGAAGCAGATCTGTGAAGAAAAAAAATTAAAACTATGTAGATACTACACCACTTAGGCCGGTCTGTTTACCCAGATTGCAGTTACCGTCTACCTGGATGTGCAAACTCCTTCTCAATCCTTTTCTGCACATTCAGTTCTTTGAACTGTGGAAGTGGGCAACAGCCGCAGCTACCTTTTTTCAAACAGGGAATGTGATCAGGATTGGTATCTCTTTAAATTGTGTCTTCCAGTGTAAAGAGAAAGGAGAGGGCGTTTTCCCAGCATGATGCTCAATAAATGCAGACATACTGCTTCTTTCAGTGCGTGAGCTTCCTCGCATTGCAGAGATGTGCCGGTAGAAAATGTATGTTTGCTTGTGTTTGTTCTTCTTTTTAAATTACTCCGCATTTAATTATGTAGATTGTTCTATAATTAGCTGATATTATGCAATTTGGTAAGTAGCATGAATTAAATATTGCCTTAAACAAGTGAGTCTAAAGTCTTGAAAATTTTTTCATGTCCTTCGGTGTAATTTTATCTGAACTATATAGGGATTTATGCCTATGAAGGATGCAGCTGAAGTTAAAACCACTAAATATGCAGTTCGTAGTCTGCAGAATCATCCAGCAACTAAATCATTGAGGAAAGGCCGTGTTGCATTGAGTCCTCTGATATTTTGAAAATACTGGAAAGGCAGCGAGGATGAAGAAAAAAATGAAACTTTTAAAACTGTTCAGACTAAATCTGCGAATGACATGAACGAACATGCCGGTGTGAGAATGGAAGGATAACTACAAAGAAAGCACTCTTTCCCCGGCACAATAACCAAGACACTGATGTGATTTCATCAAATAGTGTTGATCAATTCATTATCTTTGACCAGCATCATGATCAATGTGTCTGTCAATCAAATCTTAAACCTTCTGAGTCTCAGTTTATGCTCTAGTCAGTTCAACTCTTTAGCACTTATCTGTCTGACAGATTAGTAGCCCTGGCTTCACCAATGTAAATGTTAGGAACCATTTTGTAAAGTATCAAATAGTCTGTACATGTTAGTATCTGAACATAGCACTCCAATTACTCATTTGATTTAACCCATTCCCATTTAAATCAAAACTTGAAATGCTTTTCTGTGTATAACAAGTTGTTCTGCAAGAAAAGAATTACCAAAATGCAGAGTTTTATTTCCTCTCCTCGGTCTGTCTGCAAAGATATGGCAGTGAGTCATGCATAGAAAGCTTATTTATACTTGCATGTTACACAAAGTTTCCCAAAATGTACTCATCTGCAAATGTTTCCCCAGCTTTACAAACAATCGTGTTGACCAGAACAATGGTGCAGCTGTGTCCTGAAGTTCAGTCACCTGAAGAAGTAATAATGTTATAAATTGCCCAGTGATGAATTTATTGATGGAAAATTAAGAAACTTAATCAAAAATATATTTGTGTTTCAAGAGCAGTTGGAAAGAGAAAATTTATATGAAATCCAGACAAAGGTCAGAGTTGTTACTTGCATATATTTTTTCCCTGCAACCTCAATGATTCAAACTTAAAGGGCTAGAGAAGATTACCCAAATTGTGGCCCGGGTCAGCCTACTATCTCCGAAGTAAACTGTGAAAAACCGTAAATAGACAGAGACAAACGTTCGTAAACAGAGTTGCATCAAAATAGCCAAATGATGAGCACATTTAATGAAGAAAATAACTGAAGAAGAAAGAATGAAGAAGGTACCCTTAAGATATTTACTCTGAACTAATTTTCAACAGTATAGCAAAGTTTTAAAATTCCTTAAATGCAAAAGTAGGCAGACCAAAAAGACACCCAGAAATCATAGACAGAATGTGGGCAGTCATCAGCCTTGGGAGGCTGTGGCAGGAGGATCGCTTGAGCCCAGGAGTTTGAGGCTGCAGCGAGCTATGATCGTGTCACTGCACTCCAGCCAGGGCAGCAGAGTGAGACCTGTCTCTATAAATAAATAAATAAATAAATAAATAAAATGTCTAGGTCTCCTTGCGAAAACAACCCCCATGGACTCTGTCTTTTTT
The DNA here is from genome assembly GCA_004363605.1 of Indri indri. Lineage (NCBI taxonomy): Eukaryota > Metazoa > Chordata > Mammalia > Primates > Indriidae > Indri > Indri indri. Next base: position 2,386 of record RJWJ010004441.1, read on the forward strand.
AAGGGGCCAGGCTAGATACCTTCTAATACTTTTAAATCATCGAGGTTGTCTTTTCCGTATGTTGTCAGAGTATGATAATAAATAACACCAAATTCTATGGATAGTAAAACTACTCAAGCCCATAGGGTTAAAAAGAACAAAAATGACTTCAATGTAATTTTTTTGAAATTGCTTTAAGAAGATACAATATTTCATCATTTGAAAGCAATTGTTTTTCTGAATTAGGCGATGACAGAAATATAATTTTGTTGTAAAAATGCTACACCCTATTTGTATTACTGAAAAATATACAGGGTACCCATTCATCTGCGGTATGAGTCAGGTCCTAGCAAAAGAGCTCCCTAGGTGGTCCACTTGCTTCTACCAATAGGTAAACTCATCCAGGAGCAAATTTTAAAGGAACTGTTTAGAGAAAAGTGTCTTTAGGTAATTGGTTTTAAAAAAAGAATCAAATTCATTCTTGCGAATGTGGTCTATATCTGTCATAATTCAAGTGAAGGTCACTGTGACCCAGGTATGAAATCCAAAAATAGAGAATCCATCACTCAGTTCTCTGATGTGGTAATTCCTAGGTTTGTCTCATCCTTCCTGCATCTACAATTGATCAAGTAGACCTGAGCTTGCATGTAAACATCATTCCTGCCTTTAACCAATTCACCATGACTAGACCATTAATGGAGTTCACTTAAAGTGACAAAAGGACTTTTCCATCCTCAGCAGACATCGTTAAATGAAGATATGTATTTTTTTTCCTACCAATGCAACCTCCATGTAAAAAAGAGAATGGTATATTCAGGCCACTGACCAAAGGACTATAATTAGCAATTATTTTACTCATTTTTCAATAGGCCATTTAGAATTACCTTGAACAAACCCTGGAAATATTATTAAAAAACAAAAATTGCATTTGTGCTATTTCTGAATCTTCCAGCTTGGGAAGACATTCATATTTAAGAATAACTTATGCAGTATCACAGAATAACAAATCAGTATTTTCCCCTGAATTCTAGAAGAAACTAAGTTAAATTTTTGAATCTCCTTACGCAAAAGAAATGGTAGCAACAAGTACCCTTTGGAAATGTTTATAATTGGCCTCCTTTTTGGACTCTTTAGTGATTGATTTGAGATTCAGCAGTAGGTAAACATTGTGCTATTAGCAGGCCTGTTCCACATTCAGACATACACCAGCCACTGCACAGCTCAAGGGATAGAGATCTTTAAAATTAACTGGGACTCCTACAAGCTAAAGAAATAACTAACACTAACACATTTTGTAGTGAGAGCCAGGGTTTATGCAATGTGGTCTTCCAATGTATTAACATGGTTGATAAACTAGAGGAACATTTCTAGATATTCCTTGAGACACAACACACTTGTAATGAGTTGGTAATTCACAAGTTTCTAAGTAATAAAATAATAATAAAATCTATAATCAAAAAATAAAAATTGAACATAGTTTTATTATTGAATTGCTTTACTGGCAGAACACTATGATTATAATGAACATCTGATGAGTCAAGTTAAGTCTCTATGATTTGATTTACACTGATTGGAATGTCCCTACCTGGAGCAGAATAATCCTCATCATAATTGTCGTCACAGCAATACACACATACATTACATTTCTGTAGCATCTTATAGTTTATTTTATTTATTCCACAGAATAGCCTTGGAAGAAAAATAAGCAAAGTATAGTGGAAAAGAAAACAAGGTAGAGTTGAAATCAACACAACCTGGTTTTGGATCCATGTGTTTCGTGTAAATTTGGGGAAATTACTTAATCTTTGTAAATCTTCATATGCTAATATTTAAACTGTAACTAAGTAGTATTCACCTTGTAGTGTTGCTATCATCATTGACGGTCAAGAAATAGAATTTGTAGTTGTTCACATTTCATGGATGAAGAAGGTTTGATTCAGAAAATTTAAGTGACTTCTGTAAGATCACACAACTAAATAGCAGAATCAGGACAAGAATTCAAGAATGCAAGAATTCCACCGTTTATATTTACTTCAGTTCTCATTCTGCCTTTCAGACCCAAGCTCAAATATTACCTCTGCTTTAAAATCTTTGAGAGTAGCACAGTTACTCTCCTAGACCATAGAAGCCTCTAGCAACCTCAGTTGCTACCTATATACCTTATTGGGGACTTTTAATCACATATATTATAAATGATAGATGAATTGATATGTACACAGAGAGTTGGATGGATGGAAGGATATATATAGACAGACAGCATGAAAGAGATTCTCTTTACCTAAATATATGGTAAGTTCCTCAAGGGCAAAGAACTGATGCTTAAAATAAGGATGTGCAATATTTTCATGATGCTTTCCTTTTGATGAACAAAGTTTTTCTAACTACAAAGAGTAACACAAAATTTGATTCTAAGATATACATTTTTTTTACAATGAGAATGATGTAGGTGCAGTCAAGGAGTAAGCATTTATTTAATATTGCCACAGAAAAAAAATTGTAGTGATTTTCACTGTAGATTGTAATGATTCTGACTTCATAATAAACATACCCTCCACCCTGTGGCTGATGCATTCTTCCATAATAACCCACACGAAACAGGATGAACAATTGCCTCTGAAAAGAAAATCGCACACATTCATGATGAACTTTTTATTGTCATGTCCTTGGAATGATTTGAATTCTTTAAGCCCAGAGACTGTTATTAACCCTAAGCAGGATGTTTAGGCTGAATATCTTATTAAACTTCTTTTACTAGTTCAGATTTGATTACAGCAATGGTATCAGCTCTTGGATCCCAAATAGTGCAATAACTGGACTTATCCTAAAAAAGATTTTACAAAAATTGATGTTGAAAAGAGTTTAATAGGCATTTGGTCCATATGTAAATCATTCAAAGGCAACTTTACGGATGATTACGCAATATCTTCTCACAGTTGCTCTAAACTACCCTTGCCACTTTGTCATTGAAGCCAAGTAGGGCTTCCTTGGATCTAACAAGAGATGTGTGTGTGTGTGTGTGTGTGTGTGTGTGTGTGTGTGTGTGTGTGTGTGTGTGTATGCGTGTGTTTTCCCCAATCTAAGTTCTGCTTAAATATCCAGAATAGCTAATTAGCCTTCTCTTTATAATATTAGTAAATTAACCTTAATCTGGAGCATTTTAAAGTCAGATGCTGCTCAGTATCCAAAATAATTACTCCAATTTATTTTTTCTGATTGAATTGTAACAAATATATCTACATCCTGTTCTTACACCCCCGTAATAATCTGTAGCTTATACAGATTCAACTTAATTTAGAAGGGAAAGTGTTTTTCCTATTCACTAGTTTTTTTGAAGGATAGGGGATCAGATTGAGATCCTTGCTATTGTTTGGCTACAAATTTTACTTTCCCAATATACTAATCAAATTTTCATTTTAAAAACAATAATCCCTTCAACTCATTTCCAGTGAGTTTCCATTCTATGGATTAATAGAACATATGTTACCACGTTAACTTGAATGTTAGGAATCATGTTTAATTTATCCCTACAATTCTAATAGAATGGAAAATATCTAATACCCACTCACATCCAAGTACAATTATTATGTGCCTAATAGAGCCACACCTGAAATTAGTATTCCCCTTTACTTTACAGTGAACTTTTCAAATTATAGAAGAAAAGACAACCCCACTTCAACCATTCTTAACAGTCCTAGTTCCAATTTAAACTCAAGCATTTAACCAATTTATCAGAATTCAGTTACTCTGAATGTATCCTCAGTGCCAAATACAATGACTGTAAGTGAATAAATAGCTGTTGAAAGACTGAGTGGCTGAGTAAATAACTGTGGATTGACAGGTAAAATAGAGATAAAGTTGCACGATTATTACTTTATATTGTTAAAGACTTTAACATATTAGGGAATAGCCTGAATGTGGGCACTCAAGACAAATCTAGCCTTAGCTTCACACAAAAATGTCACTCTTCTACAAGCAAAGCAAAATATCACATGTTTTGGTGATATTATTCTAGAGTTTAATGCTATTTTGTAGCTTCATATTTCCTTAATAGAACTTTAAAACCTATTTACAAAATGCACAAAACTTAGATAAAACTGAAAACTTCCTTCATATACCTAGAGTTTAACTTGTCATAGGATTCGTACTGCGGGGATAACACTATCATGATAAATGAAGGGCTTTTAGTTTTCACAAAGAATGTTTATTTACTCTATTTTCCCCCTTTATTCTATCACATCCTTAAGGTGCTAAATGATTATGTTTTCCACAAAGTATAGATATCTTAGTCCATTCAGGTTGCTATAACAAAACACCTTAGACTGGGTATTATATATTGAGAAATCAATAACAGACATTGATTTCTCACAGTTCTTGAGGCTGGAAGTCCAAGATCAATGACATACGTGGTGTCTGGTGAGGACTGTGCTCTGCCTCAAAGAAGGTGCCTTGTTGCTGTGGCCCCCAGGGGCAGAGGGCAAAGCAGCTTCCTCCCACCTCTTTTATAAGGGCACTGACCCAAATCTTGAGGACAGAGCAGAGCCCTCATAACTTAATCACTTTCCAAAAGGTTCCACCTCTTAATACTCTCATCCTAGGTACTAGATAGCAACATAAGAATTAGGGGAGGGGGAACACCAACATTCAGACCATTGCTGTAAGCTTTTCTGCCTTGCATTGAACTTTTTCATAGCTTGCTTAGTCTAATAGAAAGTAACACACATATTTAGCTCAGATTAGGAGTTCTCGCAATATGATTGTTTCACACTCATTTCTGTGCCTGCTCACGTTGAATCTCTCACACAGATGCACTCTCCTATTCACCAGGGTTGAACTTATAATTGCTCTAATCCTCCCTTAGTACACCACATAATCTATCATTCTATGATTTTACTGTCTTTGTAATTGTTTCATGTGCTTCCCTTGTCTCTACAGCTGTATCGTAAGTATGAGGGTAAAGACCCTGTCTTTTGCTTCTTCTGTATCAATCAGGTGGTCTAAACATGCTAAGCATATAACATATAACCAATAAACAGAATATTTATTGCCTGAGGAGAAGACTCCACAAGAACAATAGCATGTTTATTACTTAATTTTAAGGGTATCAAGCATAATATCCTGTTTCGCTTAGAAAGAGTGTTGTGGAAAACTGTATAAAACATATCTAATTATGTATCTTGTGTTTTATGTTACATATGGGAAAAGGGAAGGAATAGTAGAGTTTATTTGTTTGAAAAATAAAATAGTGGCAAAAAAATATTTAAAATTTTATAGACTGCTTGTCTGTGAGGCAATTTCTATACATCTTTTTAAAACAAGGTATTTTTATTTCTGTTGGTAACAAGTCTAAACATGGCAAGTGGAAGAAAAAAACTATGTAACTCATATTAATGAATCAATTAATATATGTATGATGGATGCAGGCTCTAGTTCACAGGCAGCTACTTGTCTGGTCCAGAACTCTAATAGTGTGTTATCATCCATCATATGAGTCAACAGTAAAAACAGCTCAAGGGATATTGTAGACCATAAGTCAATTCTGGCCATAATGGTTTCTCATCTGTTATATTTATTTTGTATTAGCTGATACTGATACTCATGAAGTTTTGCTACTATATGACATTAGAGATTGTCTAACTTAAAGAGAAATGCATCAACATCCCCACAAACGTCAGACCCTAACATTTGGCCTGGTCCGATTGAAAGTCAAGGATACCGTTGGTGTCTAATTTCAATAAACACTTAGTAGGTGAACTGCCTTATTCATAACCCTTCATATTTGTTGCATATTTACCCCATTTTTCCATGAAAGTGTGTGAGTATGTGTGGGACATACGTTCTTGGTGGCAGTCACAGTGATCCAATGTGTAACAATATCTATCAGGATTCCCATTCATTTTTTAAAGTGTTTCTAACCACAAGGAAACAGTTTACATAAAAGTACCAATAAGAGGACTACATTTTGAAGGGTCTCTCATAGCTCTTATGATATCCTACTAAAAATGTTCTTTATACTACAACTGTACCATTCTCTTCTGTCCAATGTGTGGACCTCCCCACATTGACCAAACCCCAACACCCCAACACAACCATTATTCTATTTCAAATCCCCCAACATGATAATCTCCTCTTCATAAAACTTTTTAAACTCCTAAAACTACCAATATCTATAAATCTTTATAAAAATGTGGTATATATATATATATATATATACACCATGGAGTTCTACTCAGCCACAAAAACCAGTGGTGATACAGCACCTCTTGCATTATCCTGGTTGGAGCTGGAGCCCATTCTACCAAGTGAAGTATCACAAGAATGGAAAAACAAGCACCACATGTACTCACCATCAGATTGGTATTAACTGATCGACACTTATGTGCACATGTGGAAGTAACATTTATCGGGTGTCGGGCAGGTGGGAGGGGGGAGGAGAGGATGGGTATATTCACACCTAATGGGTGCAGTGTGCACTGTCTGGGGGATGGACACACTTGAAGCTCTGACTTGGGCAGGGCAAAGGCAACATACGTAACCTAAACATTTATACCCCTGTAATATGCTGAAATAAAAAAAATTAAAAATTAAAAGAAAAGGGCACTTGTGAATATCATTGACAATGTATACAAGATTCTAAGCCCAGTGTTTGGCATATGATTAGTATTCAATAAGTGGTAACTATCTTTATTATTACACATAAAACTATTTAAAGATAAAAGAAAAATATTATTCCAGAACATGCTTATACTCTAGTTCTTATATTTGATATGAGAATAAGAATTAACAACTTTCAAATCCCCTTTTATACCCCTTACTAAGATTTACAATTAATTTGGTCAAGTATAAATGAAAATCAATAATCTCTTCATTGATATGTGTGTAAATATCAATCTGTATAAACACACATACACAAATCAAAAATATTAAAAACAAATAAAATAACTACAATAAAAATAATACAAATAAAAACAATATAGCATAACAACTATTTACATACCATTTACCTTATATTAAGTATTATAAGTAATCTAGAGAAAATTTAAAGTATATGAGAAGATGTGTATAGGTTAATGCAAATACTGTGCTATTTTATAGAAGGGACTTGTGCATCCATGGATTTTGGTATCTGAAGGGTGTCCTGAAACCAATCCCCCACAATACCAAGGATGACTGTACATATGTTGTGTTTTAAGACTGTAGTTGGGCAGTAATTAACAGTAAACAATACAATACTTAATCATAAATTAAATAGGTTCATATTTTAACATCTCTGGACAACAATATTTATATGCTTCTTGTTTTGCCACTCTGTGTGTATATAACTTTCTCTGCCCCTGATGAAAAATAAATTTTCTCTAATAAGAAACATTTTCTCTCATTTTGTCAAATTAAATTTGAAAATTCATTCATTTATAACCACTGGCATATCAAATTATAAATCTGCCCCTTTTTAGTATTTTCTCGTCTAAAATCATGAAATGTAAAAAATAGTCATTTTCTTTTTTTCCAGCCAATTTAAACAAGGCAATAAATTTAGAAATCAGTATAAGTCAAGTTGTAGTATATGCCCTTGGAAGAGTTAGGTAGGAATATGAATCAAATAATTTTAAGTCAGTTCAATTCAATATTATTAACAGGGAAGTACAAGGGTAACTATTTTGACCATCTACTAAAGAAATCTCTATAGGTGCAGAGGATATTTTTATATCCAATAAAAATCCACTTTCCCAAAGAGGGAAGGGAATCTTTCCATCACAGTGCAAACTTTTAAAATCTCATGTCTATATTTTTCTCAATGATAATTTAATTTTATGTTACTGTTGTTGAAAAATTCCATCTAGTACACTGCAAATTCTACCATCTGCCTTTAGAGTTTCTCCAGAATATCTTTCAACGATTGATAAATTATTCATTTCCTGAAGTTGTGCGTTGGAGCTTTATAGCACATAAATAGTATATAATAAATTATGCAGGGTGTACCATACAGACACAAGATTTGTAAAGAGATCCCGTATGTGTTATACCCTTCATACATAAAAAGTGGTTTCATTTATTGATATGTTTTCATGTCCTTCCAGGTGATTATAAAACTTTACACAATTTAGCTATTTAATTTGAATTCAAATAGAAAGATTTTATATTGAATCAATTTTAGGTGTATCAAAAAGCTGTCTTCCAGCAGCATTTAAGCTCCATTTTGGAAAGAGCCAGTGTATGGAAACGCTTTTTCTTTGAACCCTTTTCTGATCAAGCCCTAGACTTCACCACATATTTATACATTTGAGGACAGAAATTTATCCTTAGTTCTTCATTTTTCTCTTGTAAATTGAAATCCTTTTTCTCATCAATTCACGGTGGGACTAAATCACAGTGAATTTTTATATATGAAACAAGGGGTTGTCTGTAGAACTGATTTGCCTGCAACGATGACATGATTCTTTTGGAACATGGTGACACATCAGGGCCCCCTGAGGTCCACCCCATTTTCCTTTTCTGCCCCCAAAGACAATAAGCTTTCTAGTTAGAGAACCCTTGATATTTGTAGATGTTAACTTTTACCAGTAAAAAAATACATAAATAACAGCAGTGGAGATTTCAACTCTACTCCATATAGAAGAAAACTTGGAGACCTCAGAAAGACAACTAGCTCTTACAATACTATGGAAACAACAAGGTACAGTGGCGGGAACAGCTCTATGCTCCTCAGTTTGGTACGAGTTGAAAGCATAAACTCTACAAAGCTGCCATAAAGCAAAACCCAATCTTCACTTTACGTCTGTGTTTAGCTCCTGCATGTGAGTCAATGTGAGATATACATTTCTTCCTTCCAAAATCCCAAAAGGATGATCACCATACTATGTATGTGTCAGTATCTACTAGAGCAGAACATTCACTTAACCTACATCCCAGCAATTCCAATCCTAAGTATGTACTTAAACAAGGTATGTGTATATTCACCAAAAGACATACTGGAATGTTTGAGGTGGTATTATTAGAAATAACCAAAAATTAGAAACAACCCAATGTCCATTGCCAGCAGAATGCATAAATTGTGGTACATTCATGCAATGGAATACTATGCTCAGTGAGAATGAATACTGTAACATGGATTAATCACACAACATTAAGGAGATCAAGCTACACCAAAAAATGTATACTGCAAAATTCATTTATAGGCACCTTCTGGAATTTTTCTAATGTTCTATATCTTCCTCCAGGTGCCAATCACATAGGTATGTTCACTTTATGAAAATTCATTGAGTTGGGTTGAGTTCTTGTATTTGTCCACTTTGGGTATAGATGTCACAAGTCAGTGACAAGTTTTTAAAAAAGCAAAACTTCAAAAAAAGTCTCAAAAACAGGCAAAACTTATCAACTAGAAGATGATTTCCACCAAGTTATCAACTCATTTACAATGCAGGAACTAAAATGCAATGAATGATCGGAAAAATAGAGCGTCTACCTTTTCTGTTACCAGTTTGAAACTACCCTAAATGGCTGATTTTAATCTGAGGTTCTGCACATTTCACTTGGAACAAAGTGGAGTTCTGATTTAGGTGTAGTCCGTTCGTAAAATGATTTTCGAATGGGCCTTGGACACTGAATAATTATACAGATCATGATTTAGACATGGACCAAAATCATTTTGGGGAAACTTCACTGACCCAACTTTTGCATATGTGGCTGTCATGCTGTCATAGATCAAACAAGAGAAACAAAATCAGAGAAACTAGAATTCCATCCTACACTTCCTTCATTAAAGGTCACTTTACTTTGTTAACGAAAATGGTGCAGTGATGAAGATCCAGTGTTGAAGAGGAATTTCCCCATTCTTGTGATCTGCACATCTCACCTCCAGGGATGCTCCAACCATGGCCTTTACCAGAGCTGCTCACGCAAATCATAGCTGACAAAATTAAACTGTGTCATATGCCGGTGACTGAAACGCAGCGTCATTGTTTCACCAGTTTTGCTGGCTGGGCTGTTTGATCCTCTGGGGTGGTTTTGAAGCTGCAAATTCATTGATGATGCTCCTCCTGATTGAATTAGCATCCCGATAGAAGTCTGATTCTTTAATCTTCCCTCCAGTGTCTATTATCCACTCACACTAGGATTTCAATTTAGGGGTGATCAAGAAAGCAACATCTAGTTTCAAGTAGTAATTGTCTCTTTTGATGGGATCTGTTTTACATAAAAATGAATGAAGATGCACATCCGTGGAGAAGCACTTGCCATTTCTAAAGCGTTTTACAATCAGTAAGCAATTTGCCTCCTGAAACTCTATGTAAGGAAAATTAGTCTTTCTCCACCCGTATTGTATTGTATTGATTGATTGATTGATTGATTGATTTTTGGTGTAAAAGACACTGAATTCAAATGGGCTAGCCAAAATTTGTGTAGCAAGTTGCTGATAGGGCCAACTCTGGAACTAGGAGCCACTTTTCTGGAGCTCATTGCATTGAAGACAGTCTTCTCTTGTGATGTTACTTAAAAAGAACAATATATTATAATGCAATATGGTAATACATGTGACTGCATCTTCATGCATGCTTTTATCCTTATGATTTCTTTAATAGACTAAATCCATCTATTTGTATAAATCCAAAACACTTCATTTCAATCATTGTAGGGGCAGACACATAGTGTCATATAAAAGTTAGTACCTCTTGTTGTGTGCACTGAATCTTTCCACAATAAATATGTTACCTTTCCAATCCTTTTGCTCTTCCCTAACACCGGGGAAATTGGAGGCATGAAAAACCTTAGTGCATCAAATAAAAAATGCATTAAATATTTAAAGTGCACTACTTTCAATATTGCATGTTATCAAATGGAAAATCTACACAGTACAAACGGAATAGGATATACTTTGAAAGTTTGTTAGAATATCAAGCAGTTTTGATCTTCTAATGTTGGCATTTCTGCCCATTGCATTCAGGTCATTGGATTTTTCACAAGACGTTAGAGTTGGAATTAACCCATAGTGAATTTTTATTACTTTGAAAAGTAGGAAACAAAGTAGACCACACTGTTTAACCCAAAACTTGAAAATATATACATAACAATTGGAGAGAAAAAAATAACTCTTTCATCTTTAATTAGCACTTTTTAAAATTTGAGTGGTAAGTGTAAATAAAATCCATACAAAAGAAGAAAAATCTCCATATCACATTTCCTATTTCTATAGTTAGATAAAATCTCATATCTCAGGTCTGTCTTCCAACCCCTGAGGTTTAAAACACACAGCTTTTAAAAATGAAATTGAAAAAGTCAACATGTACAGAAATAAAAATAGATGCCCATCGTGTCACAAAGACAGATGAGGAACTAAATAGACCCTTTTATTCACATCACTTAAATATTGGTGGTTTTCTGTTAATTTAAATCATTTTACAATTGAATACATGTCTTAACTGGGGAAAGATATCTGCCATATCTTGATAAGCATGTTCCTGAGAATGCCACACCCCTGAGTTATAAGTGATACAGTTTTTTTAAGTCTCCTGAAGCTGGTTAAACAATTACTATCACAGCTTTTATCTCTAAATTGTTTGGGGGATCATCACAGAAGCTAATCAATACTTAAAATAATAAAGAGGTTATAAAGCTACAAGCAAGAGCTTGTTCCTCGAACAAGTTCCTGTTATACCACAGGGTTACCTTTGTCAAACATTTAAGAAAACTTTGATAGCATCTTAACATAAGATGGTTTATTAGGCTGTTTGGGATGCTTCCACCCTGGTATGACTGTAATTAAATTTTCAGTTTAGTATTTTGTGGGTCCTACAAATAGTGTGAATTCCATCTATACCTATAAAGGTGGACTAATAGGAAATTTTTCTACTCTTGTCGGGGCAGAGGTTGACACACCTAATTCTCTCGTTTACTCTTTGAGTTTGCCACACATCGCAGGTCCTTACTTAATGGAGGGGTCTTTGATTTGGACCCACCCTGCCTGGGACACAAGCTCTCTCTCCTGTGCACCATGAACAACCCATCTAGACTCACCCTCTGGCCTACCAGAAATCTGCACCTTTCAAGGACATAGCCAACGCTAACACTAGCTTACCTTTGGAGAATTGTACTTTCTCTTTTGATCTCTGGTCATTTCTTTTACTCCTTTCTTCCTTATCCAAGCTATAAAAAAAAAGATGTTTCATATATTTTACCTTTCGTTTTTACATGTTCTATGCTGGAAGATATTTCTCTACATATCAAAGAGCCATACTCTGGAAAGTGGAGCTCACCACACCCTTTCAAATAGTCCTGCGTAATTGCCTTCTTTCTTTCTGCCTGATCCTGCTCAATGCTCATTTTCGTACCCTATTCATCACACTTACGTAAATTTCAAACTCAATGAATGTTTGGTGAAGTAAATAATTGGTAAATGATAAGAGAACATGTGTTAGTTCTTGTTCCAAATGGATAATACTTCATTGGCAAAAATTTATTATATGAAAAATATCTTCCGTGTCCAGTTTTTAATTTTGAAATTTATAACTATTAATCATTTGCAAAATTAACAACAAAACCAATTGTTTTATGAGTCATACGATATCTTTTAACTATTATTTTTTGTGTAATAACACAAAGTTATGTATGACCTTAAAATTTAACCTGCAAATATTATAAATACACGTCTGGCTTCCTTAATTTATTACAATGTTTCTAGTCCTCCCTTTATCAATGTAGTTCTTAGATAGTTTTGTGATTTATACAAGAGCATCTTCAAAGACCCAAATGGGTTTTATGGAGATGAATGGTTGAAAACTTAGTGTGATCTACTTACTTAACACTATTAATCTCAAGCCAAAAATAAGTTCACTGTTTGAAACAGCTTTCGACTATTAATAGACAGGTAATTTATGATCAGTTGAGTCCATGCATGGTTAGTGGTGGGGGTTTTTTGAAATGTGAGAGTAATATACGATGACTTACCCCTTTCACTCAGAAACCTAAAGAAACCTGATCAGTGCCTTTATTCCCCAGAGTAAGTGAGGAACAACAGAATGCCCACCTTGGAAAGCTAGGTAAGCAGTATGACACAGAAAACACTAATGAATCATCACAGAGAGGCTTCCTGGGGACATTATTCTCAGAAAACCAAGGGGATCCTAAGTAGAGGACTTGGAAATTACTGCCATAGATCTCCTTTCCAAGGTTATCAACACTCCCAAATTCAGGATATTTTAGTCCAATATTCATCATCTATATTTATGCAACATATGCAACTTTTTTCAAATAACTAGAGTTTAAAAACAAAAAAAAGAATGAAGTCATTCAATGCATTTATCTGAAAAGGAAGATTTAAGTGAAATTATGTTACAATTGAAGCTTCCGAATAAATACTAGATGACCAAGGTGACTTCAGCTAATTATTTTGTTTCCCCCTCCTTGGTTGGGATGTAGGCGCTACCTTGTTAGTCAATCTCTAAAGTAAGAAACACATGACTCTTTCCAGGGTCCAGCCTTTTATAAGTATAAATTCAGTGCTTACAATTTATTCATGGGGACACTACTTGGTAACAGCCTAGTGGGAATTAGTTTAAGGTCTGGTTTGTTGTTTCACTAAACCTTAATCTTTCAGACAGTTGTGTTTGTCTCTCTGTAACCCGCCCCCCCCAAAAAAAAGCTTCTATGCTGTTATCTCTTCTTTAGAAGAAAATGAAAAATGAGAGAATACTTATAAAAACAAGAATATTTTAAGACAACGGTAGCGGTACTTGACTTTTCCCGCCTAAGTGAGAATTTCCTGCCGAGAGAGTCGACAAAGTGGGTTTTGAGACAGCTTTCCTGTAATTAATTTTCTTTGTGTGTGAATTTAATACTGATGCAAAGGTGTTGCTCATTTGACAACTCCAAGGCTTAATGTCTAACCATCCAACAGGAAAGGAAGAACACGGCCTCCCAGAATTCCTCATTAATTAGTTTCAGTCCTCACTCAATGATACTCACCCACTCATCTAAGACTGCTAATTGTTATCAATTGAATGATTTTCAGGATGAAATCAATACCTAGGAAGAATATAACTCATTTACATTGCTTGTTGAACAGCTAGGTGACAAGAAACGTTCATACTTATGACTCCGGGCGAGATTTGAACTTCTAGTAAACAGAGAGGTAGCATTATGTATGCAAAGAGCATTGAACTTGAAACAACAATGACTGAATTCTTGTTCTACCTGATTGTGGATAAATTAAATAACCTGAAGGCTATGAGTCTTAATTTCTTCAATGGCACAATACAGATGAGGTCAAAGTCTTTTGTAATGCTAAAAAATAATTTTTTAAAAATTATGATTTCCAAGGCAGTAATCGAACGCTATGGTTTTGTGTGTTACAGTAAAATTGAAAGCGATATATTTTGGAATATCACAGCTATTGTGTTAAACATCCCTCCAGTTTAGTCTTTAAGAGTCGAGAGAAAAATCAGAACTTTGAAATCTGCATCTGTTTTATTTTCTCCTTCTCTTCAGTGCTTGGCTTTTACAGTGAAACCAACAGAGATATTTGAGAATACAAAGGGTTTTGGATGAGTGAGCATTGAGTGACTGAAGCTCTCAGGAAAGAATGTAAAAGATCTCAGAGGCATGTAGTCATGTTATATAAACATATTTTGAACTGTACCATCCTATCCATAGTACTGGCGCCACAATTGCATTAAGTGAAATTTTATACAAAAATTGGGAAGGTGTTCTGAGTCTGTTTGTCTGCTCTTCTGTTCTTTTTCAAAAACCTTAAATGAAAATAAAGGCAGTGTAGACAAATGTGTCCAGTGTTAAGAAGGTCCTAACTGGACTGAGAATATTTTAATTGCAGCCAACTTTGTCAAAATTGTCACTCTAGCCTCAAAGTGATTCCCAGGGGGAACTTCACCATCACATTAATTCTTCTAGATGTTCATCCTTTTGAGTTCCAAGGAAATTTATTCTTCCTTCATTTTTCCCTTGCTTTTTTAAAGAAAGGATGGGAGGTAAAAGGAAAAGAGAATAGTTGCATCTCTTTCTAACTTCTGAAATCCAAAAGACTGCTTCTATGCCAGTCCATTATAGCTGTCATGAAAATGCATTTACTTATCTTGTATGCATGCCTCCCTTACCCCATCAGCTAAAATAAAGTTTGTATTTATTTTTCTGGATATATCCAAAGTGGCCCTGGCTAAGCTTCAAATCTATTTTTCTATATGCTGTTGCTTTAAATGTTGCTGTCTGTTCTTGGCGAAAGGAGATAACTGGTGTAAGCTCAACAATAACTGAACTTGAAAAAAATGCAAGGGCAACTGACTGTCTAAAAGTCAAATTATGATTTTCATTCAATGAATTGTAAAACCCTTTGATGGTGCTAGTAAGCCTTCTCATACTTATATTTCTTGTATTTTGAAATAATGGCTGTGAATTATTTGTTTTACCTAGGTTTTAAACAAGAAAAATGTATCATTCCTATTTGCATGCTGTAACGTACAGAATTTAAGGACTCATCCTTTCATGATAAGTATGTCTGAAAAATTATTGTTTCAAGCTGTGCCCATGACACACCACTGCGTGGGTAGAGGAGTAGACACAAAGGCTGTTACATGTTTGAATGAAATGATTGGATATGAATATTCACTATTAAAATTATCTGCCCAGAGAAGGTCTTCAAAACCCATCTTCTCTATTTGTCATCTTTACCATGCAATCATTTAAACCAACTCAGAAAGATTTTTTTTAAATCATCTTTTCATTAAAGAATTCAGCCGCCTCCCTGAGCAGTGGGCCCGTTTTTCCCTCACAAGAGGAGGAAGGAAATAATGTCCCTTCTGCCTGACATCAATTCCTCCTGGTGTTTTTATATTCATTTTTTCTTATATGTAAGAGAGAAATCCATTCTAAATCTATTCTTATGCTTTTTAAAATATATGTTGCCATATAGCACATGCGTGCACGTGTGTATGCTTATATATGTATGAATCCACTGTTTTTAGAATCTCAATCATAAAGAAAATTACATATGTGTATCTCAACATTGTTTAGAAAGAAACAGTGATGAACAATCACAATATTTGACTTCCTTCAACTCTGCCCCACCTTAGAAATGTGGCTTCAAGCAAGTCATTCAATCACTTGGGTCCTTGACTGGCGAAATGAAGAATTTGTTTCTCTACTTACTTGTTTATTATCCTCAAAAAAAAAATAAAAATAAAACCTAGTTAGACTCACCCACTCCTATATCCCTCTTGTCTAGAAAAGTACCAGGCAGTACCGTTGCTGGGGTTGTCTAATGAGAACTGTGCTTTTTACCCTTAGATCTCTTTGGTTTTGCTATGATTATTTTGCCTTGAGATGTAGCAAATAAATACTCTAAGTTTGCAACCAATCCATTTTGCTGTGAAAGACAGCTGAATTTTTCGAAGCATTTAATTCCATTTGTCTTTGGGCAATAATGGTAGATTTTTCAAAAAAAGAATTAAGTATTCTTGAAGAAATTTAGAAATAGCCCCTAATGTGGAAACTTACTGTACATTCCATCTGTAACTTTTTAAAAGATATAGCATTATCCTCTAGTCATATTTCCTCTGTGTTTTTCCTTTATTGCTGCATTTAGGAAAAACACAGAAGAAATATAAATAAATAAGCAATATAGTAAGTTAACAGAAAAAGAGAATACCTTTTTTAATTTACTTAAGGACTTTTTCTGAAGACCTAAAAATATGCACCTTATTTCCTCTCTGTAGTCTTAAAAATTTGGAATGAGTCAGCTATTGTGAGCCCTGTTTAATAAATAAAGAAATTCTAAGAAAGTTCTCAGTGTGTCCTAAGAGTGAATATACACAAGGTTGCTTTGATTCATACTATTTGGCAGCTTACCGCTTTTTTCCGTAGGGTTTTGAACATAAAAGTGTCACTTTTTGCAATCTAACGTTGCTCCCTAAAATTAAAACATTCATGTGTGCTTGGTTTTTACCAACTGTACCCTAATACGGTTTTATTTTTTTAAGCTTTTGTTCTTCAATACTGATGATTACAAAGTCATTTTTCACTATAAAATTTATTAAAATGCTGTTTTCATCTTTTGCATATCCATCTTTGCATGTTCCTTCTTGGAACAGAAAAAAGAAAAAAAGCTCATGGTCTGTAGCAGGGAGAAAGCTTGGGTAAACTGTTTCTGCTCTAACTGAAGTGACTTCAGTATGTGAAGAGCCACGTGGAGTGTTGAGTTAGTCACCAGGTGGTGAAGGAAAGAGGCAGTGATTACTGAGAACTTCACCAAGCTGAGTGCCAGCCCTACCACACCCACCTTGGTCTTCACTGGAAGAATCAAACCAACTCAGATCAGGATTTTTAACATAAACACTGTCATGAACGCTTAGTCAAACCCTTCTGTTATATGGGTTTCAAAGCAAATGACTAAACCAATCAGCCATTTCCAATCTAAAGTCATACTGGGTTCTCAGTTCTGTTCCGTTGGTCTATGTCTCTGTTCTGGTGCCAGCACCATGAGGTTTTGGTCACTATAGCCTTGTAGCATAGCTCGAAGTCTGGTAAATTGGTGCCTCCCAATTTCTTCTTTTTGCTTAAGGTTGCTTTTGCTATACAGGGTCTTCTCTGGCTCTATATGAAGTATAGAATTATTTTTTCTAGATCTGCAAAGAATGATGTTGATATTTTAATAGAAATTGCATTGAATCTACATTCATTGTGTGTCGGGCAAGTGGGAGGGAGGAGGAGGGGATGGGTATGTTCATACCTAATGGGTGAGGGGTGCACTGTCTGGGGGATGGACACACTTGTAGCTCTGACTCACATGGGGCAAAGGCAATATATGTAACCTAAACATTTGTACCACCATAATATTCTGAAATTTAAAAAATTTTTTAAATTAAAAAAAAACAAAAATAAAGTCACACTGGGACCTGACACGTCTCTGGTATTTAAAGCATGCATCTTGAAATGTAAGAAGCTACCCTAGCACTGGCCTCAAAATACCTTCTCCCACATTCTCCACTACCAAACCAGGGTTCAGTTTGGAGGAAGAGGCAAACGGCTGTCCTCAGACATACACCTGGGCCCACTCCAGATCCATTTTACAATCTAGGTCAGGGCTTCCTGCATGTGATACCAGGTGTCCACAAGCCTGCAGTGTTGAGATGCGGATGAACACCATGGGCATTCTCTCCAACACCCCCAAATCTTATTTGTGCCAAATTTTCACTCAAAAGACATTCTTAACACAAATAAGGTAAATGAACTGCTGGCCTAAACTGTCCACAAGTATTTACTGCCTTACTCTGCAGAAACACCTGTTAGTAAATGGAAGTAGATCTACGCAAGTGTCTTCCCTGTGCCCACATCCCTTATGATTGTACGGGATCACTGGTGTATCTGAAGTGGCACCCTGGCCTCAGTGTATCAGTGTATTTGATGCTTGACTGCCCTGGAGGTCTTCTGGCAGCTGAGTCTGATTCCAGAGATCAATCTCAAAACTGACCACTGCATCCCAGTTCATACTTCACTTGATATTAGCATCCACCTTCCCACACTCTCCTGTGATAGCGAACGCCCATGTGGATTGGCTGTAGGCACACCATGGTTTCTAGCAGAGCCTGTTTGCAGAAATGCACTGGAAACCATTGATTAACTTACACTTTTCTTTGCAAATACAGTTTGGCCACAGCTTCTACTCTGAAAAAAAAAAATGCAGCTAACACAAAAAACATCTTTGGTCTTTTTTAACCAAACCCTGAATCTCTCTTCTTGATCTCCTTTTTACCAAAAATGCTGAATAACAAAAGTTTTGGGTGTTTCTCTTTTGTTGTTTTTCATCCTTTTGTATCAAAGTCCTAGATGAGCTTTAGAAGGTAGCTTTTTCTGAAAACCCACAGACGAGAGAGAAAGTTCCACTGTAAGTTAGCCATCCATTTGAGCTTTCCCTTAACACCATGGATGAAAATGTAAAGGTGCCTTCATTATTAGTTTGGAGAAAGAAGAGGTGCAATCCAGTCGATGTGAAGCAGCTAGTGTTCTGGAAAATGAACCTGAGAAACTTTTCTCCCCATCCTGAGCTGAGCTAACCTGATAGGCCGTAGGAAAGGACAGCATATTACTCCGGGGAAATGAGAAGCACACAGGAAATAAAATGGTTAGGTTTTGCCTGGAATTGAAAATTGTTGAAGGTTGAAGACTTTAATGTAGGGACTTTATCAACAGCAGCAGCATCAGTGGCTTTATCAGACCAGCAGTAAAGTCTGCAAAAAGGCACTTCCTGCTGATGAAATTATAGACCTAGAGATTCAGGTCCAGATTTTATACTCAGGAACCCTTGAAAACTTGGTTGCTGCTGTCATGCTGAGGGAATTAATAGATTGGGCATTAACCACTGAAATTTTTGAGGTATCCCCCAAATTACCGCATCTACTGAAAGAACAGAGTGTCCTTCAATTTCATAGTAAAATATGGAATGCTTCCTTTTATAGGAAGGTCATTAGCAGCAGGTTCTGAAGTGATGTTTTCGGTGGGGTAGACACCTGCTAAATGAGTGGACTGTGCCTTTAATTTAAACTTGAATTATTCCCTGTAAAAGGGGAAGAGAAGAAGTGACTATAAGCAAAACTCAGGTTGGATAACATTTTTCCTGTTATGTATATCTGCTATTTGTTACTGCAACATAGAATCATATAGACTTCCATACTAATACACTGTTCAAACTAATTTTTAATGTTAAAAATATTTTAAAGGGCACACATGACAAATAATTTAGAGACTTAAATATATATGTCTTTGAGGGGTTAAACAGGTTAAAATGTTTTTCTGTGTATTGGCTGGATAATGTTGGACAAATTATTTAAACTCTGAATGGCTTTGTTTCCTCTTCACTGAAGTGAATATAATAGAAGCCTAATAGAAGCCTTAGATTGTGTGTAAGGATTTGGCAAGAGAGCCTGTGGAAGGTACATAGCATAGTACCTGCCACTTAGTAAACACCTGATAGATAAATCTTAGCTTTTATTAGTTTTTGGAGGATAGTCTTTTGCTTGGGAAAAGTTCATTAAAATGAAAAAGAAAAAAGGGTGTGTTCCCACCACAAGAGCTAGAGCCCATTGAGAAATATTGGCTTAGAGAAAAATTAGAAATCTTACCTGAGACTAACTTCACAGATGTTTTCCCTTTGAAGAAATGACCTCATTGTAGGAAAAAAGAAATCAAATCCCCAAAGATATAAATGTCTGAATTTACGTTATTCATGAAATGCAAGACCATAATTCTTAATCAAGGAATACAAACATCTTCTTCAGTACCTCTAATAAGTGGTGAGACTAATGCAATCCAATCTGAGAAAGATAGACAAAAATAAACAAAAAGTAAGATAGAAATAATTCTCTGGTTTTAAGATTGAGATCCTTGACATATATCATTTAAAGAATTTAAATCTGCACTCAATTATTTTTTCCAAAACATTAGTATATTTAAAACATGTATCATATGAGATTTTAATTTACATTCAATGAAAATGATATAAACCATGAATTCATAATGCAGTTAATATAAAATAGGTTTCCGTTATATTTTCACCCTTTAAATGTGAAGAATTACTTTAAACACATGCAACTATATAGAAATTTATTGACTTTCTATTTAATTATGAAAATTCTTAGAAAGAAATTGTAAAATAAATCTAGTAAACAGGAACAAATTTTTAGGGAAATAAAATCATAATTTAAAAGATTAACATCGTTTTAGTTTCCTTGTTTTTGGTTTCTAAATTGTAATTATTATGCTGCATACAGTATATAGGATTGACTTTTACACCTGTGATGTTTTTATAGCCAAGACAGGCAGACAAATGAGTGGTCTTCTCAAAAACAAAGGTCAACAGATTTAACCAAGTTCCAAAGTTAAAAAAAAAGCTGCCCAACATGAAATGTAATGTGATAGGGTATTGCATTTTAGCAAACATATATAGAAACTTCCTATGGAAGCAGATTTATTTTGTGTACCTTCATAGGATCACTTATTTACAACAGCTCACGGTGCATTTGCCAAAACCTACATCATACTAATGCAATTCTGCTTCCTACTTACATATGAGTTTTCAAAGTGATTTTCAAGCAGGAGCTATTATCCCTGCTCCACATTCTAAATGACGCCTACACACAAAAATAAACAGAAGTTACTTTCCCTAAGTTGCACATTTCATCAAACTGCCCAGAGAACAGAGAAATGTTAACTCCTCTGTTGCCCAGTAAGCATTAACACAGCTGTTTTCCTATATTTGAGACCATCTGAGAGTCAAATTAATATAACTTTTTACAGGCAGGGATCCAGAATTATTCAGAAGTTGCCATTCTCCACTTTTTCACCCTCAACTTCAATTTTAAGCCCTGTCAGATGGCTCCGATGAGCCTCTAATAAATATTGAGGATGCCTTTTATCATTTCTGAGCTGTTTGCCTGTTGCATAAAGCACATCATCTTGGGCATAAAAATTCCACTTGGGCAAAGGAGAAGTTTTCAGAAATCTCTTCTAAGAGGAGTTAGCTAGAGCAGGAGAACCCAGTCACATGATGATTGCCAAAGCCTAAATGGGCCTAGGATATTTTTCAAGCCCAAATACCTGGGAAAAAGACTGCTTCAATTGGTCAGAATGATTGACATTTTGAGGATAGCCAAAGGTATAGAAACATTTTTTACATTTTTAAGATGTAGGAATTAACTCTTCACTTAGTAGAGAGGTGAAATTTTGTCTTACCACTTCATTTAGTAGCTTTTCCTCTATGCTGAGTAAGACAGAGGTTGTGCAGAAATCAAGTTGCATTCATAACAGCTTGACAGTTGAGCCCTGAATTGATCAGATCATGAAAGTGTTAAAAATCCGTTGTTCAATTCATTAACTAAGAATTCAGCAGGACAGAATTTAATTCTTAGTTTACTTTATAACTTAAAAATAAAGCAAATTCCATAATCAAATAAGTAATGCTATTTTTCCAATATGAGATACTAGATTAATATTCTGAAAGGAATTTCTACTAAGTGAGTAATGTGCAAGGTGGGGGGAAAAGAACTCTTCTATATTATGGAAATATCTGTGAGGTGCTTTTTTGCCTCTGCCTCTCCTGTCTCTTCTATTTTTGCATTGTGTGTTTCTCTCTCTTCCTTGTCCATTCATCCAATATAATGTTACCATCTGGTATAGAGCGGATATATGCAAAACTCACGAATTCTCTTCCTCTGAACAGATACACTCTATTTTTATTTAGATTATGAGAAGTTCTGAATATGTTAAGACTGACATAAAATATTTCATAGATAAAAGACCTGCTTTCAGTGGCCCGTACCTTTTTGTTGCAGCATAAAAGCTGGAAAAGGTGAACACAGTTCTTATTCATAAATATCAACCATTGTGTTTTCCTGTGACTTATACTGTCTTGTGAAATAGACATGCTATTGACTATTAAATTCCACAGCCCTTTTCAGATCTATGCTTTAATTTTCAAAAAGTACAAATGTGAAATAAGTAAAAAAGAAATGACTATGCGGTGACTTAAAATTAATTTTTTTTCCTCCTGGAAACAGCTGGTTGTAGAGTTATCCAGTATCCCCTGCTGGAGTTGATGAGGTCACTGTCACCTCAACCAGCAAAGGAAGTGAAATTCCTTTCTATGGCTTTGTTGCTTTGGATGTTATCCAGTGGAGCAAAAAGAACATTAAATTCGATTCCTGACAGATAAGCAAAGAAGGAACAACTTTGTAAATACTATAATTTAAAAACACATTTATTTACAGACACACACTGCCAGATATTTGGGGCCAAGATATATGCTTATTTATTTAGCACATTTGGTGTAAGAAGGATAAGTACTATCCTTACTGTTTCTGAAGTTAAACCCAATCTTACCCCTTTTTCTGTGATGCATTTGTTATTTTGCAAGACTCAGCTTTCTATTTCTTATAAGTAAAAACATTATTTTACCAGTCTTGGATTTAGCTGTGAAAATATATTTGGGTCAAGCCATAATAAAATAAAGATTAAATTTTTTTTCTTAAATATGTGTTAATTTTTTTAAATACAAGAATAGCTTTAAAGAATTTTGGCTATTGAAAATGACACCACTGAAAATGTGATTCAGTTTAGAAATATGGTAGAATACCAAAACAAATACTATCCAGATGTGAGACAGAAAATTACAACTACCTAAATAATTTGGCTAATGTACATCAGCACTTATATTTAAATAACTGTATTGCAGGTTTTATGTTTTGTTTTGTTTTTTGGCACATCTGCTACCAGGTAAGTGTAGCTTACCGATAGGTTAAAAAAATAACAGTTGTAAATGTGTTTACTAGTTTACACCATGTTTACCAACTTCACTAGCGGTGTGAGAATTGGTAGCCAACTGGAATACTGAGCTAGAATACTGAGCACCGTCTTGTTCTTGTCTACGACATTTCATTTCTGTTTATTAAAATGGACTTAAGCTTTGAAACTGTGAGACCACAAGAGTTTGTAAAATTAATTTAAGAAGTTGTAGAACTATGAACATCAGCTATTATATGTGCAATGCAATTTAATAGAATAGGACAAAGTAATCCTTTTAAAAATTTTTACAGAAGTCGAACTGAATAAGAAAAGGGGCATTTTCAGAAGTTTGACCTTAACTAGAAGCTCTGTCTTTGCTTCTCTTTTCCACCGTCCATACTGTTAAAAATGACAATATTGAAATATTAGCACCAGTATTATTAACTGTTAAATGTTGAGCCTTTACTGTATGCTAAGCACTATGCTAGATGCTTTAAACTTACGTCCTATTTCAAAGGTAAAGCCACTGCCTCCGACACACACAGAGTTTGCTTCAAAAGTTTTAGGGGTAACAAGAAACCACCACGAGGCTAGTCCAAGCCTAGTTACATTGCTGAGAAAAATCCACCTGATGGAATGAGCTTGAAATGTCTGGAAAAGGGACTATAGCAGTTGGTTGGTCACATTTTTATAGTAATAATCATGTGGATATGCTGACATCCAGTTTTTTCAGTTCAGAACTCCTCCCAAAGGGATGCTTCCTCTTTTCGAAGAGATCCCTCCTTAGTTCATGGTTGGGTCCTGCTCCATTTACAGGCTCGTAAAAACCAATTTTACACTAATGTGCTTCCCTTGTTGAAAGGGGTGTTTTTTTATTGTTTGTTTTTAAGCCAATCTTAGTTTATACCATTATCTGACAACATAAAGGATAGAGGAGTAACCAGAACGAGCTGAGTTTGCCATTTCTCTAAGTGCATTCTCCGCGCAAGTTCTGCAGTGCACGTCTGGAAATCAAACGATGCCTACGCAAATGTGTGAAGAACACTGTCAATCTCCTGTATGATCTTCTCTCTTTAATGCTATACAAGCAAGTTTGAAAGATCGCGTTTCATGACTTATCAGAGCCTTGGATCAATTACAACAAAGCCTCATCTCTTTTCTTATTCCCGGAGATTTGCTTAAGAGCAAACTGAGGTAAGGAAGGCAGGCTTTCAGGTTCATAAACTTTCATCAAAGTGAGTGTTCTATGGAGTTTCTTGCCAGGTGATCACAGGTTTTTTCCTTTTTTTTCTTTTTAACCTCTGTAGAAATTTAACAGCTGAGACATTTCTTTAAATATTTTATTTCCCTACATTGAGAATTTTGGAGATTTTTGTTTTTAAAGCAAAGCAGTGCCCTCAGCTGAATGACTTACATGCATATATACATTGAGGGGGAATTTCATACTATCAAATACATATAAGCACTATTTTGCTAACATTTCAGATTTTAGATAACTCTTTGAGGCTTGGTCTAGGTAAGAGGTGATGACCACAAGTGGCATAAGCTGTCTTCATTGAAATAAATAAAAATTGATAGACATTTTAATGCATATTTGACATACCTTTGTAAACTTCTAAAAATGCATGACATTTTTGTGCTGGAAATAATATATTAATTTAAGTTTCCTAAATGTTACTTTTTAGAGCACATTACACCTGATTTATATGAGAGAATAGGCTTACTTTCTCCAAAACCATTTGGAAATATTTTCTGTTAAAATATTTATTGTTTTCAATTTACTGGACAATAGGTCTGGTATTTATGACTATATTTGCAAATCAGAAAGCTAAGCCTATGTCTTCATGCCCCCAAAGGGAAATCCCACTGGATATTAAGGACTATTTCAGTAGTCTATTCAATGCATACTACCTTGTTCATTTTTATCTTTAAAATAATGAAATAGTCCACCGGCGCTCTCACAGTGCCACAGGAATTCCCGACTGTGCAATGAGTGCTCTTGGCAATAGACTTACCATATCCTACTCTGCCTATGAGCAGAAAGATGTGTGTGAGTTTGGGGGACTAAGACAAGTGTGACCTCAGGCGTGTTACTTGTCTCCTCTCGTGGCTACTGGACTGATCTAGCCAACACAGATGCTTTATTTGTCTGAATTTGAAGCGTGTTCCCTGGGTCTAGACTCACATTCAGACCCTGTCATTCCTTTGTTTCTGTGCAGCCGGCCACCTGCACGTGCACAGGTCTGCCCGGTCTGGCACTGGGTTTGCCATCCCTGTACCGGATGATGTTTCAGGACCTGTCCAGCCCTAAGACTCCATGATTTGTAATTCATCAAGCCAATTTCCAAGTTAGACTCTCACCCTATGCAACTGTGTGAGAATAAGCTTCTCTACAGACTGAAAACATGGGCTTGTGACTCTTTAAAAATTTATTCCCAATATTTGGAAGGCAGAGAACTCTATGCCCAATTGAGTGAAAGAAACTGTATAAACGAGGGAAGGGTGGGGAACCTGCAGCCTTCTGATTTCAAGATTGCTCTTTTTCAGGCACCAAAGAAGGCAAAAAAAGCTTCATCTTTCTCTGCTGCACCCCCTTTACTAAAAGGATTTGTTACGTAAAATTTAAATTCAGTCAAAAGGCCCCACTTAAGGTCAGGAAGGCCACGTTTCCTTAAGGGCATAGGTTCCCCACCCCTTCAACTTTAAGGGGAAACAAACCTGTGTCATAAGCTTAGCCCAGAAAGAATGTTGCTAATGACAGGAAAAATTGTAACAATGACTGATTTCAACCTTCAAAAAAGAGATAACCAAATTTTCCTAGCTCAACATACATTGAATCTCGTTACGGAAAAATTGCCTTTCAAATGAACAACTTATTGTGAAAGGAAATTTGAATATGAGTCAATAACATAATAGAAAAACACAAAATAAAATTATTCATGTTAATGCTATAACAAATGGGGAAGGTGAGTGATAGGATATACTTGTTTTAAAAGCAATATAATTCATCCTCAGTGAATGTTGACAAAATAGCTTCAAAATTGCATCAAATGAAGGCATGTTGTGCAGGCATTTAGCTAGGAATTTCCTGCTTTAGCCCCTAGATGACCTCATAGTTAAATGGTTAAAGCAAACTAAAAGGAACTTAAATCTTACATGTTTATGGTGACATTCCCACTTTATTTTATTTATTTTTGTTAGCTTGGATTAATATAATAAAAGCCAGTTACTATGCCAGGGTGCAATTGCAATACTCTGAAATGTTATGCTGGAAAAAGTCAGATATTCTTTTCAGTTTTTGTCCTTTTTTATTTGCTATTTTTGTCAATTTAAAGTGTAACAATTAACTTATGAAGATACAGCCCTAGTTTAAAAATATCACAAATTGACTTTTTCCCCCTATATTCAAATGAAAGTTTCCAGTTGAACATCAATCATAAAAGAATCCTTTGTTGTATACTCATATACATTAAAGAATCATTTTTAAAATTAGAGAAAAAAATCAAGTGAAAATAGAAAACATACATTTTTCCATTTGCTTTTGTAAGTAATGTAATTCTTAAACATCAACAATTTGTCAGCACATGGATAACACAAAAGTAGGTATTATTGGATGTATTTTATATAGAGAAAAGGAAAAACATGTTTTGTATATAACATCGATTGCATCTGGAAGTTTATAAATTGCACGGCAACATCCTCACACATTTAGACTGGCAGTACAAACAGTATTAGAATTCAGTAGGAAAAAATCATTCTATTTACTAATCTTTAATGAAATATTCATTCATTTCATATTTCAAAAAAAGAGAATATGATCTTTCAACAACTTCATCTGTAACCATTTAAAAATCAAAGTTGCTATCTAGAAACTATTTTCCTTAGAGCACATTTATTATACACAGTTCTAAATTCCCTTGAGCCTTATTTTAAAAAAAAAAGATCAGGTGCATCTTACCAAAGAAGATCTACTCCAAGACTCAGGAAAGCAAGTTTCCACCATTTCAACCTGTAACATTTCCCTAATCTTTTTCATTTGCATTTCAAAACTTCTCAATCTCAAAAGAAAAAAAAGAGTAAACGTATCTTGTTTATACCTTCCTGCTGTTTTCAATTTCGGTATATCCAGTCAACAACAACAACAAAAAAATCACCATTTTTAGCATTCACATTCGTGGTTAAGGACCCAAGGCCATCCATCCGCATACATTGACTTTCGAAGGCCCAAGGCCAATCTTTAATGCACGAACGCTAACATCAGGACAGGGTCTAAAATACGAAGCAGATGAAGCCCAAGATATCAGTTGCCCTAGTTTCAGAACAGCCACAATTTGTTTATAAATCATTTTCAAAGAACCCTGCTGTTTCCACCAACTAAAGAGGAACTCGATGCATGTGACAATGCCGAAGATTAGCACCAGAGCAAAATTAAGGAGCTTGGTTCACACTTGGGCTATTGTCATGGCAAAAGACACTTTCCTCTCAGCTTTTGCCTTCAGTTTGATGCCCTATGTTGAATGAGAAGTTCATGCATTTCAAAGACAGCACAACTTGGAATCTTAACTTTTAAGACACAGTCAAGAAGAGGAGAAACTTGCCCTCTGCTTTTCTTGCAAGTTTCTAGGGTGGATAAAATAAATATTAGACAAAATCTATTCTACTCTCTACTCTCTGGCACAGTACTTTACAAATGACTTTCAAATATGTCATTTCACATAATTTTTTGAACTGTCCTCTGAGGTGGGCATGGCTCTTAGCCCCATTTGGAGACAAGGGAACAGGCAGGTGGTTGATTCTCCTGGGGTCATAGAACAGGAGTCAACACAAGTCAAACCAGATGTTTTGATACTAAGCTTTATCCACAATACACCGTTGTCTTTCTACATGATCCACCCTGATTAATTTCAAAAATAAGAAGTTATGTAAATCAAATACCAGAATACTGAACATTCTATTTCCACTGATTATGTGTTTGAATATAAATAAATTTACCTCTATCTGTTCTCCATTTTCCTGACTGAGCAGAACCCCGTGTCTCTCATTCATTTTTAATATTCTTGAAATTTCTCAATTCGAGTGTATCTTTTTTCTTTTCTGAGACAGAGTCTTGCTCTGTTGCCCAGGCTAGAGTGTGGTGGCATCATCATAGCTCACTGCAACCTCAAACTCCTAGGCTCAAGGGATCCTCCTGCCTCAGCCTCCAGAGTAGCTGGGACTGCTCAGACATGCTCCACGATGCCTGGCTAATTTTTTCTATTTTTAGTAGAGATGGAATCTCACTCTTGCCCAGGCTGGTCTCTAACTCCTGAGCTCAAGCAATCCTCCTGCCTTGGCCTCCCCGGAGTGCTAGGATTACAGGTGTGAGCCACCAAGCCTGGCCAAGTGTGTCTTATTTACATTTACATTTAGTGTCCTATTTCTTGGAAGCCCTCGAAGACCTTGTGTGATGCACAACTTACACTTATGCTAACACAACAAGTCTTTCTCACGCCTGTGTCTCTGTTTTATAGAAACTCCAAAGAATGCTCATTTTTTCTATAATATCCTAGAAAGGGTGGCAGTGAGAAGTATTATTTAAAAAAATGGTCCTCAACCATGGGCAACGTTGCCATCCCCACTACCCCCGGGGGATATTTGACAGTGTCTGGAGACTAATGTCTCAGGGGTACAGGCCAGAAACTCTGCTAAATATCCTGCATTGCACAGCACAGTCTCCCCAAAGAATTATTCCAGCACAAATGTCAATATTGCCAAGGTTGAGAAATTCTGATCTGAGAGCACAAGACTGTGAACTTGAATACTAAAGTCACAGCTTGAACTCCTTCGCAGAATTCTGTATTTGTATCCCCCACATCTGGGCTTTGCAGTGAATTTGTAAAAGGTTTCTGCAAATGTTATCATTGGTTGTAGATGGGGCTGGATAGGGAGAGTAAATTGCTTTCCAGAGAGAAGTTAAGAACTTAGAAATGGAGGCAAGATGTCATCAGTCCAGACAGCTCAGGCGTGGGCATTGCTAATCGCTTTGGACACCATTGAAGCACCAGCCTCCAATGCTGTATTATTAGGTTATGATTATTTTCAAACCTTATTTAAATTGAATGGATTCCTCTTAATAGGCTTTTGGAAATTCTTCTTTGATATGCTTTTTTGTGTTTCTGAGACTCACCCATGTGTATATGTCTATGTAGCTATAATTTTTTTCAATTTCATTGCCATATAGTATCCCATTGTTATGACTCTACTCCAGTTTATTTTTCTATTCCGCCCCTGTGGATATTTGTTGTTTCTGATTTTGTACTACTAAAAAAATGATGTTATAAACATTCTTGCTTGTATCTTTTGGTGCACTCACAAAATAATATTTTTCTTGGATGTATACCTTGGAATGGAGTTGCTAGGTCATAAAGTATAATCATTTTCAACTTTATTAATAATACCAAAAGGTTTTCTAGAACAATTGTGTTCACATACCCAACAAATGTCAAAAGTATTCTAGTGACCTACATGTTCATCAGAATTCGATAGTTTGACTTTTAAATTTTGGCCAATCTGGGAGATATAAACTGTTAATTCATATTCTTTTAATTTTTATTGCTTTGATTACTAATTAAATTGAGCTCTTTTCCCCCGACATTTATTAGCCATTCTTCAGTCTTCTTTTGGGAAGTACTTGTTGAAAATTTTATCCAATTTTTCTAATGATTATATCACATTGCCTAGTTGATATATAGATATATAGGTATACATATAGAGAGATTTCTGTGCTGCAGATATTGTCTTCAATGTGATTCCCTGTCTGTTCACTCTATTTATGATGATATTTGACATACAAATGTTTTTGTGTTAAAATTTATAATTTTTTTATTGATTTCACTTTTTGCATCTTATTTAATAAACCGTTTCTACCACAAGGTCATTAATATATCGAAACATATTTTCTTGTACTTTATAAAATATATTTTATAAAAGTTTTATAGTTTTGCCTTTTACATATTGGTCTTTTATTCTCCTGGAATTAATTTTTATGAAATGTGAGACAGGGGTCCAATTTTTTTCTGTATTAATGACCAATTCTCCCAGCCTCATTTAATAAAAGGGCTATTGGTCTGCACTGATCTGTAATAACAGCTCTGCCATAAATCAAGTTTCCATGTTAGATGGATCTGTGTCTGAGCCTTATATTTTGTCCTATTGACCAATTAATCTACCCTTTAATCAATATCATGGTCTTAATTACTATAGCAGTAAGTTATTCCCATCTTTTAGTTCTTCTTCAGAACTGTCTACAAACACTCTTGGCGTTGTGTTCTTCCATGTCATTTTAGAATCAGCTCGTTAAGTTTATACAGACACTGACATGCACAAACCTGTACTGATCAAGTTTGCATTGAGTGTTTACATTAATCTTGGTGGAGATTGCCATGTTTCCAAGACTTTCTTTTCACAAAGTGAAAACACTTTTCTGCGGAGTGTTTTAAATAGAGTATTTCAAAACTATTTTGTAAATTTATTCCTAGATTATTTTAATACCCAAAACTGTTAGAAAAGGTAGCAAATATATTCACTGCTTGTTTTGGTTGCCTGGAAATGCAATTGATTTTTGTACATTGATTTTTTTTATATAGTCACAATAAAGACCTTTATGAATTTCAATAATCTATTCATTGATTTTTTCACAATTAAAAAATGTCATTTTTACTTCATCCTTTTCAGACCTAATATTATTTACTTTGTTTCATTTTTTCACTATGTTGTCAAGGTCAATATTATTATCATGAAGGATGAATTTTGCTGTAGGCTTTTTTTTTGAGAATAGTAGTTTATACACCATTTATAAAAGTAGGAAAATGCCTATTTTTAGTTTGCCAGTTTTTTTATTACCACATGTTTAACTTTGTGAAACTCTATTTCTGTATTTGACTTTTCCTCTTTAATCTGCAAATGTAGTGAATTGAAGTATGTTAAGTTCTAATTAACCAAATATGTAATAGAAGTTAAGGTCAGGGCAGGTAATTAGGTTGATTGAGGTTCTTCTCTTCTCTAAATAGTCATTTAAAGACAATCTGACAGTGACTCTTTCGTCTTCAAAATTTGGCTTCCAAGGTGTTGGTACTTATGACCACTGCAATCCACAGAATGTAAAGAAACACATGTGGTAGATTTTGTGGGTCAGGCTTAGAATTTACGCACACCAATCTCTCTGTCATGTTCTCTTCAATAAAACTCAGTCTCATAGCAAATATTCTGTAGTTTGATGCCCAGGAAGAAGTAAATATAAATTTGGTAGGAAACTAACCACCTTGCTATATGAAGTGAATAATATTTATTGATTTTCTAATTTTTAAGCAATCTTTGATCAATGAACAGACCCAACTAGATCTATTTTAAATATTAATCTTGATTTGATTGGCTAACAAATTCACTGGATTTTTGCATCCTTTTACAAAGTTGAAATTAGTCAAAATTTTTCTAAACTCAATAAGACATATAGAATCCTAGGTTAGCAGTTATTTATTTCATCACTTTAAGTATTCATTCCATCTTCTTCTGCCTTCAATCATTTAAGTCGAGATGTTAACTGTCAGCGTTTGTATTCCTCCCCTGAAGGTAATAGGTCCTTTTCCTCTTTCTGCTTTTAAGATTATTTTCTTTGTGTTTCATTTGTAGCATGTATTTTAAAGCTCTGTTATCAAGAGTATACATATTTAAGATTATTATGTCTTCTTGACTCAGAGAAAGGAATATTATTGTGCATAAAGTGAGATATTTCATAATGAAGACTATATTAACTTCTATTAATATAGGGATTCCAGATTTCTTATGATTTTTTTGCATGATGTATTTCTTTTTCCATCCTTCTACTTTTAGTTTATCTTGCCTGTTATTTAAATTTTATTTTCTATAGACAGTACATAGTTGATTCTTGCTTTTTTTTCTGATCTGATGTTCTCTGTCCTTTGATGGAAAGGTCTAGATCATTTTCTGCTAATGAAATTACGAATACATTTGGGTCAAAGTCTGTATTTTCCTATTTGCTTTCTAGTTGTCTCATTTAGTCTTCCCTCTTTCCCTTCTGTTTTTTTGAATTGAGTACTTTTAGTATTTTACTTTATCCACTATGGTAGGCTGAATAATGGCAGCCTAAGATGTCCACATCCTAATCCTCAGAATCCAACAGCATATCAAAAAAATAATTCACCATGACCAGGTGGACTTTATACCAGAGATGCATGGCTGGTTCAACATACACAAATCTATAAATGCAGTTCACCTCATAAATAAAAGCAAGAACAAAGACCATATGATTCTTTCAATAGATTCAGAAAAAGCATTTGACAAATCCAGCACACGTTTATGAAAAAAACTCTTAACAAAATAGGCATACACAGGACATACCTTAAAATTATTGAGGCCATATGTGATAAACTCACAGCCAATATCACACTGAATGGGGAAAAATTGAAACCATTCCCACTTAGAACCAGAACCAGACAAGGTTGCCCACTATCTCCACTTCTATTCAACATGGTGCTGGAAGTCCTTGCTAGAGCAATTAGACAAGAAAGAGTAATTAAAGGCATCCAAATGCGGGCAGAAGAGATCAAACTCTCACTCCTTGCTGATGATATGATATTGTATCTAGAAAACCCCAAGGATTCGACCAAGAGACCCCTGGAATTGATAAATGAATTCAGTAAAGTCTCAGGGTACAAAATCAATATACACAAATCAGACGCATTCATATACGCTAATAACAGTCAAGCCGAAATTGAAATAAAAAACGCAATACATTTTACAATAGCCTCAAAGAAAATTAAATATCTAAGAATATATTTAACGAAAGAGGTGAGAGACATATACAGGGAGAACTATGAAACACTAAGAAAAGAAATTGTAGAAAATGTAAACAGACGGAAAAATCTACCTTGCCCATGGATTGTCAGAATCAACATTGTTGAAATGTCCATACTACCTAAAGTGATCTACAGAATTAATGCAATCCCTATCAAACTACCATCATCATTCTTTACAGATGTAGAAAAAATAATTCTATACTTTGTATGGAACCAGAGAAGACCTCATATAGCCAAAGCAATCTTCAATCTGTACTACAGGGCTATAGTAACTAAAACAGCATGGTATGGGTACAAGAACAGAGATACAGATCTTTGGAACAGGACTGAGAATCCAGAGATGAAACCATCTGCATATGGTAATCTAATCTTTGACAAAGCAGACAAAAATATACACTGGGGAAAAGAATCTCTTTCAATAAATGGTGCTGGGAAAATGGGATAACTACATGTAGAAGACTGAAACTGGGTCCCCACTTCTCACCTCCTACAAAAAATCAATTCACAATGAATAACAGACTTAAACCTAAGGCATGAAACCTTAAGAATCCTAGAAGAAAATGTAGGGAAGACCCTTTCAGACATTGGCCTAGGCAAAGAATTTATGAAGAAGACCTCCAAAGCAATCACAGCAGCAACAAAAATAAATAAATGGGACCTGATCAAATTAAAAAGCTTTTATACAGCCAAGGGAACTATCATTAAAGAGAATAGACGGCTTACAGAATGGGAGAAAATATTTGCTCTCTCCATGTCTGATAAAGGGCTGATAACAAGAATTTATCTAGAACTCAAAAAAATCAACAAAAAAAATCAAATAACCCCATCAATAAATGAGCAAAGGACATGAACAGAAACTTTTCAAAAGAAGAAAGAATAATGGCCAGCAAACATATAAAAAAAATGCTCAACATTGTTTGGTTTTTGTTTTCGTTTATTTGCTTTTTTTTTTTTTTTTTTTTTTTTTTTTTACAATTAACTAGTATGGACTTGTGTTGCAAACCTGTGTGAGGGATAGTTTGTAGTAATGAATTCTTAAGGATGTTTTTTTCCCCCTAGCCAAATTTTGATGCAGTCACCTTTCGTTTCAGACCCATTGGCGGGAGGAGTGATAAGTTGATTTCTAGTTCATTAAACTGAGAGGGTATACTCTGAGTGTCAACCTTAGGAGTGCTCTTTGTAATGTTTCCTCATTGAGAGAACCCTGGGCTTTGTTTGGTGTCCTTCAAGCGCTGAACAACCATAAAAACTAAAGTTTAAGTTTACCAGTGTAAGTCAGTGTTCACCTTTTGAATGGAATGCTACCTGCACTTTTTCGCCAAATTATTGAGGCGCTTAAAAACATGCTTTGAATATATTTTAATCCTGTTTAGTTGTTTTCAGCAAGATAACAAACAAGTCTGGGCTCCTAGACTGCTTCATCCCAGGAATGGAAATCTAAATCAGTTTTAAAGAGCATATTTGTTGTCATGGAGGCAATGAACTAATCAATAAACACTGTGCCTACTGTCTATGTTTTGTTTCTACCATTTCAAGCATTAGAATAAAGATATCCCTAACATTCCACAAGAGAAATTTCCAGCCCAATGTATTTACTACTTATATCATCCTGATATTTAGCAAAAATATTTTTTTCGTAACTCAAGATAGATTGATGGGGTTTGGAAAGGGCAAGCTTTTTTTGCACAGTGAATAAAAAGAACATGTTGGAAAAAGCCAAAGTAATAAAATGGAAAATCCCAGTTTAACCTCCCCAGACACACTCATATCCACCCAATGAGAAACAATTGTTCACCTGCAAATTACATTTTCTCAACTTGCATAATGATTTCCCACGAACGAACAATCACAACCTAATTTTGCAATGGCACAATTGATTCCTGCATTGCATCCAAGTGAGTCATTCCTGCATTAGGTAGGCAAAAGGTTTGGAGTTAAAACACCATGACCAGCAACAACTCAAAACGGATTTAATTACAAGAATCTAATTATTCACTCTAGAGATCCTGTCCCAATGTCTTTAAGGTAAATAAGGTTTCTATCTCTGTATCTATACCTATGAAATTTAAACAGCTTATTTGAGATGGCACTTCATAACCAATACTTAACAAAGAAGATATTGCAAAATTATTTAAATATAAACTATTAACTCCTACTTAGCTCTCTTTTTGTACAACAGTCCATGAAAATATGAACCCCCACAAAAAAGTAATAATGTCTAAAATGTCATTTCAATAGTTCTAATGTTGTTACTAATGTAACTTAAGCATAAAATATACCATACCTCAGTGAGTATTCTAGTTTGCCAGACTAATTAGGTTATTTTGTTACACTGTACACACTTTGAAACAGAATTTCTTGGACATGCTAAAAATCATCACAAAAGCAAGAATTAAGCACTTCCCATGAGACATTAATACTAATATCTTAGTTGATGTTGTTGATTAGTGTGTACAATGTACATTGAGCTCAATTTTGCTTGCTAAATTTATACCTAGGGGAGACTATGCCAAGCCCTTCAGAATGTTGCCCCATTTTTGTCAACTTCATGATTGAGTGCTTTTATTCAATGTTCACAAAATGTTTGATATTTGGATTAGGTTTTTTATTTTAAATCTCAGTACAGAAAATATTGCCCAACTGACAACTTATATTGAAATGGAACACAACTCTCATAGTGTTAGAACCGAGGGGATTTAAAGATGAGTTGATTTAGGACTCTCATTTTACAGATAAGCAAATAAAACTATAAAGGTTGCAAAGTTAATAATGGCTGAAATTACAGCCTCACATTTTTTTATTCAGTGTTTATTACTTCACAAACCATTCTGCATCACTCCCTTGTTCAAAATTACATCATTTAAACTTACCAAGGGTCAGTTTTGCCTGTGCTTGTGATTAAAGATTTTTCCACAGAGACACAAAGAGCATAAGCCTAAAAGTGAGGCATGACTATCAGAGCTCCTTGCATTGAGCTTGATCTGAGTTTTGGACAACCTGAAGACTCGTAACTTTCAACTCAAATACATACCCTCTATTTGTGCTGAAACAAATCATGAAGGACTTCGTAAACTTAGAAGCAGCAAGTAACATGGGAGGAAAATGAACCCAATCTACTCTCGTTACTTTGAATGGAGACTAGAAAACTCCTTGACTACATTTTTATATAAATCAAGCAGAAAGAGTGCATTAACTCTTATCCACAAGCCATCCTTGCAAATTACTATTTTTGTGGAAATTCATAGTCACAGAACATTGAAAGGACCTTGAGATGATCTTCTGACTCTACTTGCTTCATTTTGTAAAAGAGAGGACCAAAGCACAAAGAGGTTAAGGTTCTTGCTTAGGGGCATGCAGTCACTTATTAACAGAACCAGCATTAGAATTCACGTTGTCTAACTACCTGGCCACTAGTTATTAATTCTCTTGTTTTCAGAGACAATGAGGACATTAAATCATGTTAGTTTTACATCTTCTCCAATCATTCTTTAGAATACCATGTTTATTTTTTAGTTCAAATACTGAGATGATCATCATGGTTTTTAATTCCAATGCCCACATTACATCAGTGTTATGATTTAAGGCATCAAACTGTTTTTCTTTCATTTTTTATGTTGCTCTGTTACCAGTATCTGCAAGTAAACAGTTGCATAACATTTTTACAACCAAGGAGTATTTTGCTTCTTAATAATCACACTTCCGTTTGTATACCCCCTAAAAAGAAATGACGTATTGCCACATCTTAAAAGCATAAAAGCAAAACCTCACAACCAGAAATTTTCATTATTTCATATTGTGAAAATGCTTGTAAAATGCTTTTCCATTCCCACCATGTCTATTTTTCCTGATTATAAATCTTTGACTCAAATGAATAGACTCTCGCATTGTTAGACTCAGCTTATCCTGAAGTGTTAATTACTCTGTCAAAACATAGTACTAGCATATTGGTTGATTTTACACTCTAATTTTGAATTTTGAATACATTGAACAACTAAATGTGATAATATTCTTAAATTTCATTGTGAATGATGATATAAAAAATCAGCAAAAATTTGAATGTACATTGTCAAATGCAATGGTCATATTCCCTATGACCACATACTGTTACTGTTATGTTAGTTTTCTTCTATTCAACCACATTTCTTAAATGTTATGGAAAGTCAAGAAAGTTTTTTCAAAAATATCATTTAATATACAATTTCATATTTCATGCAATCTTTCAGACACATATCTAGTGAGGAGAGTCGCATGAAATCATTTAGACTCAATGAATAAAAAGTCAGGTTGGCTAGCAGTTACAAGACAAAAGATTTCAATGATAGAAAGACCATGGGATCTTAGGCCAAAGATCCTTACTTGGTCCAAGGATCTTGACTCTGGAAGCAATTGTGCAAGGGGCAGATTAGGGGTTGGAGGGAAGGTTGAGTTAGTTTTCAAGAGCTGTTAAACCCATGCAATAAATTTTTCATTTAAAATTCTGCACTTTTCATTTTTGAATTTTCCTTTTATTCTTTTTTTATAGTTTTTATGTCTTCATTGAAGGTCCCCATCTGTTTGCTCATTGTGACTCATTTTTTGTTTAATTCCTTTAATGTCTTATCTGCTAATCCCAACATATTTGTCTTCTTAAAGTCTATTTCTATTGACTTATTTTTCTCCTGAATATGGATCACATTTTCCTATTTCTATACATGTCTAATAATTTTTATTTTATATTTGAAATTATAGATGTTACTCTTTAAAAATTCTGAATTGTGGAGACTCTGTAGATTCCTTGGAAAAGTGTTGATTTTTTATCTGGCAGGCAATTAAATTTCTGGCTGATCACTAACTGTGTATTTGTGGAAGGATGGTTTTATCTTTGCTCATGCAACTCTGTGTGGTTCTTGTTCTTGTATGGTTCTGTTGTTCTCTGTTTAGTTCTTGTCCTAAAATGAATCATTTAATCCTGAAACCAAGACTTTATTACTTAGAAATAACCCTTCTGGAATTTCTGTGAGTTCCTGAGATATTTATAAAGCCATTCTAACTTGGCAGGACTTAAACTCCAAACTCAGTGTCCCCTGTGGTGAGCAATAGCTGAAATCTCTGCTCAGTGTCTTCAGTCTTCCAGTCGTTGCTTTCTACCAGGTTCCTTGTATTCCCCCAGGAATGCACAGCGCCAGCCAAAGATTTGCTAAGTATTTTAATGCCTATTTTTGAAGATCTTCTCCTCTGTTTGTCTCTTCTATTTAAGATTTGTCCCTTCATTTCCAAATATCGTGGATGTCCTGAACTCAATCTTCTCGGCATCTCAAATCAGTAAGACTGAAGTTTCTGATTGAGTTCTAGATGTCGCAGCTTAAGGACTGGAAGTGCCTTCAGGGGAAAAGCTATATAAACGTGGTTACACCTCAAGGTGATTTACTTCTTTCAATAATTGAATCCTCTCCAATTACTGTCTGCTTTTGGTCTCTTTCCAATACCTCGAGATAGTTTTCTTCTTTTTATTTTTTAGGAGCTTTAAGTTGCTATCTGTAGGATAGTTACTCCTTCAAATTTACATCATTACCCCTTCTGGATGTCTCCTGTATGAGAAATAAGTAAACTTTGATGTTATTTAATCCACCATACTTCGGTCTCTGTTACTGTGGAAGCAAGCCTAATCCCAACCAACACAGCTAGAGTAAGAAGGCTCTCCCTAAGGCATGGAACATCACTCTCATGATGAACTTGAGGTAGAAGGCAGATGGGGTTCTGTGAGAAAACAGGTGCTTCATAAACCAGTTACTGGAACTTCAAGCAGCAGCCAGAACAGAAAAAAAAGCAGTTTTGCCAGCTCTGGCACTGAAAAGTTCTCATAAAATTATCATGTTAGTTTGAAACATAAAGACTAAATGAAACTCTAGGAAACATCTCCCTTCTTTACATAGTCAATGATCATGGATTGCAAATTTAGAATATTTTCAAAACATGAATATGGTGTCCCAAAATCATATGATATATTCCAGCTGTCCATGTCACCTACCGGTGTGCTAGAAAAACATGGTCACTTATCTCTATACACCATTCAGAATGCAAGATAACTTTTGGTTGTATTTCCTGTTTTTTCTTTTAGATTGGATTTATTTTTGTTTTCACTTGCCTGGACGTGTTAGTGGAATGACTACATTAGTGATTTGATTTCAGCTGCCTATGCAGATACACAGATGTATACTCAAACACATAATGTCCTTGCCTGGGATTTCCAGCTGAGGCCAGAAACAGAAGCCTGGACCCAGAAAATGATCAAAAACCATTGGCTGGTACTACATCCCTGGCACAGGGATAAAACAGCTCCAAATGAAGCTATTACCCCTTAATTACCTTCCACTGCTGGCCAGGCACCAGAAGACAAGACAACATGAGACAACTGCAGCGAACTCGATAAATTTGTTGTCATGGGTAAAAACTGCAAATGGTGACAGAAAGTGACATACAGAGTTGTTTATATCTACTGAGTCACTTTTCTTTTCTCTTTTTTTTTTTCTGAGTTGCTTTTCTAATCGATTACTAAGTAAGAAAGTAATTTGAGTTGATTATATGCAATCCAGTTTGCTTTCTGACTTTTCGGTTCCTGATATGAGTTTAGGAAAGCTCTCTTTATCAAATTGGAATCTCTTCATGGAAGAGTAAACGCTGGTTTTCGTTTTTTTGTTTGTTTGTTTTGTTTTGCTGTTGTTATCACCTGTCCCCAAGAAGCCAAGAGATGAGGAAATGCATTTCTTATTAAACAATATTTCCGTTAGCTTAATTTGTCTTCTAACTTACAGCTCTACAGTCCCCCAAACCATTTGCCACTATTTCCACTTTGCGCTGAAAAAAGTCACTAACAGAGCTCTGTACTGGGTAGTGTTTATTGACATCTTGCTACTGACCCATTACAAGCTCAGAGTCACCTTGCCACCAGAACATCCCTCTTCCTCTTTCTCACACACACACACACGCACACATCCCACACACGTACACTCCTCACACCCCACACACGTGTTCACACAGGAAAAATAACAGAGAGGTTTTTGAACCTTTTTGGGAACCAGTAGAATTTAAACACCCTTGGTTTATCCCATTGTATAATATATTTTGTAGAATATATTTCAAAACCCATTACAACAGTACATGTTCCCATCAACCCCATAATTCCTCTCCCTGCACACACTTTCCGCAGCCTGGCGGGTTATCATCTCTGCATGCTCGGCACTTAGATTCATTCATCTCTGAAGCGCAAGCAAAGCCTGCAGCAACCAAGCAGGGCATTCCTTCAATCTGTATTTAAGAGTTAATTGCAATCCCGCTCCTTGAAGTACTGCCACAATTCCTTGCTTCACTGAAGAGTCTTTGATATCAACCTACTGCTCTTGGAAAGATTACAAATTGTGCACTTGGATTCCTCTAGTCAGGGCGCACAAGAACACCAGGTATGAAAGCAAAATTGCTTTCTGTGCAGCTCGTGAACGCCACACTTCTCAATTGCCACGTTAGGTGCACTGGAAACCGAGGAGCTTGTGGTCTCTGAAATGCAGAGCTTTACTTGTCATTTCAAAGCAAGTTTTCAGTCCATAAGGATAAATGTCTCGCACGTCTGTTGCAACTTTCTGAGGAGTTCTGGTCTTTATACATGGATGCCACTGACCCACCACCAGTAGGATACGATCTTTGAAACATTCATTTCTGGTGGGAAGCACCGCCTTAAACGGTTTCCTCCCCATTACTTTCAGGATTGCCTCTGGAAAACTAGAAGTCACCTGCGAGAGTGAGTCAGAATCTGAAGTTGAGTTTTCTCTGTCTGTATGGACATCAGACCCATCAACTCAGGGTCATTAGAAAAGTATATCAAGAGTGAGTAAGAAATATAAGAAAATATCAAGAAGTGTCCACGTGTTTGAGATGTCTACCTAGTTTAAATGAATTTAATATTTTTAGTGATTTGGAAATTTTAAGGAGGTCAAAAGGCCTTTTTCTGGAACAATTGCCATTTTTAAAACTTTTTCTTTTAAAAAGCATTTGACTAGAAGTTGGTAGCTGATCAGCACAATGCCGCTGTTCAAACACTGAAACCTCAAGGACCCTTCAAGAGGAGAGGACAAGTTTGTGCTCCTGGGTTACACATGACGCCACGTGGTCACTTCCAGCAATTTACTCTAAGAAGCGTCTCTAGCACATGATTTCTCAGACTTGGCTGCTTGGGATATCTACATTAGAATAAGACCTCTGAAATCTGTATTTTAATAAGTAATCATATAATTCCTTTGAAACATACTTTAAGGGTCAGCTCAGGGAGCATCTTATGACAAAATGTAAGACCTGCCTCCATGAAGAAAAAAATTTTAAAGTGAAATTTACCTGGAATTTCCCAGACTATATGGCTAAAAACCTACCACCATACATTACGTAGGGTGCAAAAATTGTTCTGTCCCTACTTGGTCTGCTTGTTAGGTTGATGTTGAAAATAAAATTTACAAAACAGGCAAATGGAAGCAAAAGATATCCTTGCATCCTTATGTTCAAAGTTAGTGATTGTTCTCTCTGTAGTTAGTGATTGTTCTCTCTCTCTCTCTCTCTCTCTCTCTCTCTCTCTCGACTGGCAATATCAATATTCTCTGGGATTTTATAGTTCTTTTCATCTTCAAAGGGCTTTACACAATTCTCTAATTAGGCTCACAGGTTCTAGCCCCCGCACTCGCTCTAATCACCAGACTGCATACCTGCTCCACATTCCTAGCTCTGAGCAACCCGCCGTTCTTCATCATTATTAAATTAAAGGGGGGGAAAGTCTGTAATAATTTCAACTTAATTAATGACAAATCTGGACATTTCTTTAAATACAAGTCCAATTGCCTGGGCCCTAATCTATATTAGCAAAGTTTGCCCATTATTTATTTAGAGTAAAGATAAGTTTTAATTATAAAATTATCTGTAATTAAATGTACAGGTTAAAAATAGTTGCATTTCTGACCCACCTAAAATATTAGTCTAAAGGGCTTTGTTTTATTTCTTTGAAAATATTTTTGTGTTACATGTCTTTACTGTCTTAAAAATCACCTTTTAGGTAGTTAAGCTTTTTTTTTTTTTCTTTTAAAGCTAGCTGTGCCTTTTGATAAACATTTAGGTACATATAAGATAGGTTTGTCTTTGAATGAGAACTAAACAAGACAATTTGGAAACCTATATTTTATTTCCTTTTCTGTTATTGATGGTAACTGGACAAGTTACTTATTGTTTCTGGATCTCGTTATTCTCTTTTGCAAATCAAGTTTTCTTCTAGCTCTGTGACTCTGAGAGTCATCGTATGCATGTCAGCGTGCATGCAGGGGGTGGACAATCCAAAGTCCCCTTTAGTTACTTCTTCTGTCACCATCAGGTGTGTGCAGAGTTGAGAATCAGAAGTATCCTCAGTAAGTCCTCGCTTAACATCCTCCATAGGTTCTTGGAAACTGAGACTCTAAGCTGGAAGATGTACAACTGGTCCTCAAATAACACCATTTGTTTCTATGTCATTTTGTTATGCCATTGTTGAGAAAAAAACTGGTTCTGTTCCATGCAGTTTCACTTAAAGTCACAGTTTCTGAGAGCCTATCGACGACATTAAGCAAGAACTTCCTATACCCAGTCATAAGCTTTTCAGCCCTCAGCCATGATGTGGCCAATTAAATAGCAATAGAACAGGTCAAAACTACAAGCAGCTGAGCGTATGTTTGTACTGAACACATCTTTACAGAAGACCTTGGGGTGAACCAGTCATCTCACGGTGAGAGAATATGGAGCCGCCTGAATGGTGTCTACTGAGTCCTCGGAAGACTGTCCCTCCCTGTACCTTCTTCCCTCTCCCCAGCTGCTCATGAATACCTTCTTCAGAAGTAGAGTGTCCTTCTTTTGTTAGACTTGTTGAGGAAAGTTCGAAAATAAGTTGCCATTTGAAGCTTAATCAAATACTCGCGCCTCTGAGTGAAGGAGATTTGGGGTCCTCTTCCGAGGGCAGGCGTTGATACGGGAAGGGAGGCGACAGCTTTGGTTC
This sequence comes from Indri indri, assembly GCA_004363605.1. Lineage (NCBI taxonomy): Eukaryota > Metazoa > Chordata > Mammalia > Primates > Indriidae > Indri > Indri indri. Next base: position 45,523 of record RJWJ010004441.1, read on the forward strand.
GTGGAGGGTGGGGGTCAAGGAGAGGGACGTGCGTTCCTTCAAACTGAAAGAAGGCACAAGGATGTGAATGAGCATGTAGAGAACACTGAAGAATAAACTTCACTCGTCATCATTCAGGAAAGGGCAGCCCTGCCTGCCCGCATAACAGTAACAGAGAGCAGGCCACAAGCACCTGTTATTGCAGAAAGTATCACCTGCATCGGTGACCTCTTGGGCATATTCCTCTAAGACTTAGACTGTGTACCTTAAAAAAAGGTGTTTTGAAAAATCAAAATCCCCAGCTCTATGACTCCGTGTGCATGTGTGTGTGTGTGTGCGCCACGTACATGTGCGTGTGTGTGCACGCATTGGTGAGGCAAGGTGAGGAGGGGAGAGCAGACCACAAACTTCTAGAACAATTTCACTTTGAAACAAGCATGTTCCTGAGCATAAAGGCAAGAAACTAGAATGACAGAATCTTCTGTGTTAGCAGATTCCTGTGGCTTTAGCTGCAGTGCAGCGTATCTGAATAAATAATCGTGTTTGCTGTTGTTGATGCTATGAATTCTTCCCTTGATATAATCTGTTTCCTTGGGTATCTTGGGTTGGAGATGGGCCAAACCAATACTGGGAATGAGCACAGAGACAAAATAGAAATGCGAAATATTCCAATTTGATGTTTTACTCCTAGAGGAATCTTTTAAAGAGGCAAATCACAGGGATGGACTCCTATGTTAGCAGCCTGGTTCAGATGTTGCCCTTCTCTTTCAGGAGAACGTTGGGGTAGGTCTTAGCAATAGTGCTTTGGCCAAACACTTCCCCCAACTGTTCCAAACTCATAAGACCCAGCTTGTGAGCATTGATATTTTAGGGTAACCGTATTTAGCAGATAACACAGAATGTTCAAAAAATTGGAATTGAAGATAAAGAACAAAAATACTTTTAGTATAAGTATGTCCCAGGCAATATTTGGGGTATACAACACTAAAAAATCATTCCTTGTTTACCTAAAATTCAAATTTAACCGAGTGTCCTGAATTTTATACGATAACCCTAGGTGATTTTCAGCATAAATATGAATTATTTTAGCCTACTCTCAATAACAACTTGAACTGAAATATGAAAAGAAATTGTTCCTGTGGCACCTTTCACCTCATCTCATTAACAAAAAGAACAGGTGGCAAAGAAATTCTCATAGTTTTGCAATTAAAGCACTGAGTGTGTGACAAGTGTGAGCATGGCCTGTGACCTAATTTCATCAATTCCAATAATTATTTCCAAACAAGTGTTTCCAAGGGGATGGTTTGCAAACTATAGAAAAGTTGTGTAATTCCTGTAATACCAGGTTTAAATTCAGGTTTAAATGAATTAGATTAAATGATTTACTGACGCTTTGTTAATCGCTACCAGAGTATAATTGTGCATCTTTATGTCTCAGTATTTTTTCATTCCTGCGCATCTTTAGGAAAAAGTCGGCATGCTTTTCCCTGCCTGACTTGCTGTCTGCTGCAGCCTGTACCCATCACTGCAGGGACTGCTCCAGGGGGATCTGGTGTCGAGAACCCAAGATCAATTCCTTAAAGTGGCTACCCGCTTGTGTTGGTCATGAGAAAATTCAATCTCAAAATTTGTACTATCAGTAAGGCCTTTTAATAGGTTAAATTGGCTCATCAAATTTCATTCTAGTAGCTGTAATTTCCTACCTTCTTAGCAAAATGTGTGAATAAGGGAAGAAAATATTCAATTAGAAAAGCATAAATCTTTACTAAAAAGGCTCCACCACTGTCCTACACCCCCTAATCCCCAAATCCCCCCAGTAGTAGACAAGTTCCCTTTCAGTGTCACAGAGAAGAATGGGGCCACTCACCTTCACAATGCTCCTTAACCCTGCAAATGCCAGCTTCCTCCTGCACGTCTCTCCTGCAATTCCCCAACAACCTCTCAGTTGTTTAATCCAACAGAAATGCTTTCTCCCATTCCTTATTTTATTAGACCTTTATGCAACCTTTGACACTCACATATTTGGTTTTCTGACACTACTTCTTCCTTACTTTATCCTACATCTTCTATTCTGTGTTCTATAACCTTATAGAAAGAACCTTCTATAAGGTTTTTTGTTAACTTATTCTCCACTAAGCTGTCCTTGTATTTGTATATTTCCTACAGTTTTCTTCTAAGCCCTTGTCTCAGTGGTACCAACGTGCATCTTACTCGTGGGTAATGCCAATGTGTCGCATTATGTCAACTTGTGGGTGTGCTTCAGAACAGAAACTACAATCTCAGGCAGGATGGGAAGACTGGCCCTGCCACTCCTAGCTGTCTCGTGAAAAACAAACACATTATTTTCAACACCTTTCAGCCAAAGACCACAAGGAACAGCTTTTTAGTTAAATAAGTTGGGTTTATTATTTGTTGCAGTGAGGGACAACACAGACTATGGGGGACAAGGGGGTGTTTGAGTTAAAAAGAATTTAGACACAGCAATCCCACTCCTGGGTGTATATCCTAAGGACTTGAAACTGGTATCTCAAAGAGATATCTGCACAACCATGTTCACGGCAGCATTATTTACGATAGCCAAGTTATGAAGTGCCCATCAATGGATGAATGATAAAGAACATGTGGTATATATATACACGATGGAATACTATTCCACCCTTAAGAAGAAGGAAATCCTGTCATCTGTGACACCATGAATGAACCTGGAGGACATTCTGCTAAGTGAAATAAGCCAGGCACAGAAAAACAAACACTGCATGATTTCACTTATGTGTGGAATCGAAAACAATAGAACTCATAGAAACAGAAGGTAGAATGTTGCTAATAGTTACCGGAGGCTGGCAGGAATTGGGGGAGGTGAGGGTGGGAAAAGAACTGGGAGGTGTCGGTCGAAGGGCACAAAGTTGCAGTTAGATAGGGAAAAGGAGAAATGATAAGCAGTTAAGATGATAGATATGTTAATTGTCTCGATTCAATCATTCCACATTGAATATATGTATCATGACATCACTTTGGACACCATGATTACATGCAATTATAATTTGTCCAAAGTAAATACATAAATCAATGCTGCTTTATACTTTAATAAATGAATTTAATAGAGGATTTGGGCATCTGGCTGATTTGAGGGGGGCCTAAGGAAGGAGAGACAGGCTCTAGATTGGGTGTTGAACAATATACAAGTAAACATAAATTTAATAAGTCAAAAGATTCAACTTTCAGTTTAACTTGCACAGAATCAGGTAGCACATGGTTTTTGCAATTGTTGCATAATCGAGAGCCAGGAGTTTGCAGAACTGGTGAAGAAAATAAGTCTCATCCACTCCACGCACTTTGGAGACAACGAGAGAGAGGGACAGGAAAACTGCCAAAGGTTTGGTGTTTCAGACCAATGCTGTGAAGTTCAGATGTTTCTCCGAAGTTTATCTGACTTCATCTGAACAATCCAAGTTTGGAAATCAGGTTGCAAATCTACCACAGCGATTTCTTTGGCAAGAGTTCCAGTGTCTCCCTCTTCTAGTCTCTCACTGTGTCTTACGACCTTTGCTTTTTTTCCTTTGCTGTCTTTTTTACCCCCTAAAACAAAAAAAGCACGACAATACAGTTAAAAGACATACTCAGTGAAAACAAATTCCAAAAAATGTCTTTGCAGTGTCAGTGAGAATTTATTTTATTAATGAAACTTCCCCAATATACATTCCATGTTCTATCCCAGTAAATCAGTTTAGTATTTTTAGGTTAAGATACCTATGCTTTGAATATTTAGATAAATCTAAGCAATGAATCTAAGTAATGAAACAGGTACCTAATTTAAATGTCACTATAAATATAAATTTCTCAATTAAAAAATTAATACCATGTAGAATCAAAATCTTAGTCTCCTGGTGATTATTGAATCCAAAACCTTCTTTTCATAATTGTGGATACTGAAACCCAAATAAAACTCTCAGTCCTACATTACAGACTTAATAAAGTAAGTCTGTTCCATATAAGTTTATTTGATTATACTATTTTACATTTTGCATATTTGTAATATTTATTTGGTCTAAATTCTTGAATGGTCAGGCAATCTAGTGAAGATGACTTCAGTAACAGACTTGATCAAACACTCAATTAGCCATATTAGAAATAAGATTTATTGGCTGTTTACTAGGTGTTAGGTGCTATGTTAAGCATTTTACATGAATCATCACATTTAATCCAAACGGTAACTCTGTGAGGCAGATAATATTACTTTTCAGGTTCTATGGATGAGAAAACTAGATTTAGTTAGCTTAAGGAACTTGCCCAGGGTCACACAGCCTAGCAACTAGCAGAGGCAAAATATGAACTTACTTCTATTAATATTGCTTCAGTGCCTGAGCTGTCAAAGAGAAACATTTGTCATCCCTATGAGAACCCACAACTCCTGAGGCAATATCAACACAAATATTTTTAAATAGCACTGAATTATTTCCCCAAGCATTTTCTTACATTTCCAATTCAGTCCAACACATGTTATGTTTGTTACCTGATGTTTACAAGGTCCTGTACCAAATGGTTGTGAGTAGGAGCCGCCCCAAGAAGTGGCACTGGGTGGCCGTTCCCAAGTCCACCTGTAGCTCAGGACCAGAAGCTAAAATGGAAAGTGCCACTGTGGGTTCTCATTGTTCGAGTCAGTTATCAGAACAGTGGGAAAAATCATCTAAACCACCTAAATCATCTAAACCAAGAGCATCTAGCTGAGATGCGTATGGATTAAATGCAAATGGAGTAGAACTAAAAAGTTCACTTTTAAAAAAATACTGTAAAAATTCTTCCTTCACAAATTCATATTTAAAAGGAATTGGATGGGTTATACAAGATCCTTTAGGGAAAAACATTTTAATGATCGGGTAAAAAAAAATACCCTTTCCTTTACCCTTTGAAAAGTAAATCGTGGAATTCTATACTATCTAAGATTCGACTGATTGCATGTCCTATGGGTTTTTTTTTTTCTTCCTTGTTAGTGTTTTTTCTCTCTCTCTCTCTCTCTCTCTTTGAGGTTGGGGTGGGGAGTGGAAAAAAACATTTACATTGAGGCTTTGCCTTCAAATTGTCAGTTGATAAACATAATTTCTCCATATTCTTGCTTCACTGATCGGAAAGGCTGGTAGTTAATGGCCTTTTATTACAAACTTCCTTTAGTACGCAGCCCAGCAATTAGGCACGGGCATGGTCCGTGACCCTCGCTGCCTCCGCACCGGCTTTGATTAGAACTTTGCTCAGTGACACACGTCTAATAACCAGGAGTGGCACGAACTGAACCATCAAGACCCTGATTTATTCTTTAACCCACATCCTTGGCCAAATAGGGGTGTAATTAGCTATTACGCCAACTGCCAATATAATCCGACCTTGTGTTCAGGTTGGGGCAAAAAAAACAAAGCAAAACAAACAAAACAAAAAAGGCATGCTTCTGTACTAACAAAATCATGCAGACAGCATCGCAGGAATTCCAGCCTGGGAGATTGGACAGCACGGTATCGCGGAAGCAAACTGACTTTGCGACCAGTTTTGTCTCTTTGTTTTGCCTTACATGAAGTTCTTTACTCAGGCACGATAGAATTAAAAAGACTTTTGGAATGAAGACTGTAAACGTTGACAAGCAAAATTCTTCTCCAGTAGCAATCCATGCTGTATCATCTGAAATTATGAACACTCGATTGAGCATAGCTCTTAACGGAGAAAAGAGTTGAGGAAAAAATGGTCACCTACAGTGTTTTTAATCTTTGTAAATGGATACAGAAAAATGACACGGCTCTCTGACTTAAAATGCCTGTCCCAACAATGTTACCCCAAGGGCAGCATAAAAGAGACCAACTAAAATTCCTACAACCTAAAGTTCTACATCAGTGGTCTCCAAATGTAATGTTTTACAAATCACTTGAGGATCTTGTTAAAATGCAGATTTTAATCTGGCAGGTCTGGGGATGGGGGCGGAGTTTCAGCATTTCTTTCTTTTTTTTTTATTTCAGATTATTACAGGGGTACAAACTTTTTGGTTCCATAAATTGCTTTTGTACCATTTGAGTCAAAGTTATAAGTGTGCCCATCCCCGAGAGAGCGTGCATTGTACCCGTTAGGTGTGAATTTACCCATCCCTTCCCCCATCCCTCCTGCTTGATTTCCGATGAATGTTATTTCCATATGTGCACATAAGTGTTGATCGATTAGTTCCAGTTTAATGGTGAGTACATGTGGTGCTTGTTTTTCCATTCTTGTGACATTTCACTTAGAAGAATGGTCTCCAGTTCCATCCAGGTTAATACAAGAGGTATTAGTTCACCATTTTTTATGGCTGGATAGTATTCCATGGTATACATATACCACATTTCATTAATCCACTCATGTATTTATGGGCACTTGGGTTGTTTCCACATCTTTGAAATTGTGAATTGTGCTGCTACAAATATTAAAGTGCAAGTTTTTTTTTATAGAATGTCTTTTTTTCCTTTGGGATTTCTGGATCAATAGACTCCCAGGTGAGCACATTGCAGCACCTCCCTGAACCACACTCTGAGCAGCTAGGGGCCAGAGAACTTAGAGAGTAGCCATTGTTGGTTTCATTAATCCTCATAGTGGTCTCAGTTTGTCACTTCATTTTGCATTTAAGGATATTCTGAATTTCTTGTCCATCCTGCCAGATCAGAAGTATAAGGCATTTAGAATGAGCTCTGAAGAAGATAATTAAATGGTCTTCCTTAGAAACATTTGAGAATAAGACTTCATGAGATTTTTTTTTAGATTTATTTTTAAATATTTAGTTTTTCTATTATTATAGACAATTTGGAATATATAAAAATTAAAATTAGGAAAAAAATAACCCATAATCTCACCTTTCAGAGATTGACTTTAACACATTGATGTATATTTCTCACGAAAATCAAACGTGTTTACACATTTTGGACCTAATTCTTTTCATTTACCATTGTATTATACACATTGACCGCTTTATTGAATTTTCTCCCCCAAAATGAGTTTTAGTAGTCTGGTCTAGTGAGGTACTATAACTTATTGAATGGTTTCCTTTCCTTCAACATTTATATTGCTCCCAACATTTCCTTATTTTAAATATCACAGAAATAAAAGAATAAGATTTTTAAAGTATCTGTCTTTGTTACACCTTACTTTCTATAAGTCTTTTAATGGGAAAATTGTGTTCTTACTAAATTAAGAATATCAGTGATATCAAATGAAATGTAATCCATGCTTCTTAAATTTTACAAAGACTCTTATTATACAATATATTTTTTTTCTGGTGAAGCTAAAATAGACACCACACACACACAGACACACACACACACACACACACACACAATTTAGCATGGCAGTAAATCTTTGATCTTTATTGCTGCCATTATCATAGGATTCTTGAAATGTTTGGATCTTTTAAGAATCACTTTATAAATCAACCTAAGTGTTTTAAAATTGTATTGAACTTTTTAGAAATGAGTCATCTAAATTTTTATTACATTTTATTGAAAGTCAGAAATCTTTAAGTAAATGAAACAACAACATAATTCACTTTTCGGAGATTTTAGCAAACTTAAATTATTGATGACAACATTTGTAAACAGGGAGACATGAGTAAGTGTTGAGAGATAGGCTGTGCCCATGATTTACTTCTGGGGTTTTACGGTTGTGTTTTGGAATATCTCAACTTGAAGGATATGTCCTCAGATGCTTCTACTTTTTTGTACTGAATGACTATATATCCTTTTAACAGAAAACTCCTAGAATTTTGTGCTATCTAATTTTGGTGAAACATTCAAAAGAATAAAAAATAGGGATAACTTATCAGATGAGTTTCGACTTGTAAACATGTGGTCCTATTTATGTGGGTGGGATAAGTGTGTGTGTGTGTGTGTGTGTGTGTGTGTGTGTGTGTGTGAGAGAGAGAGAGAGAGAGAGAGAGAGAGCAGGAATGCCCTTTATTTCTGCAAAGAAACACAGCATGTATTAACCGTGGCTGCCTTGGAGTAGTGGGACAGGAATCTGAGAGGTAGGGAACATAATTCTTCTTTTGCATCTATTTGAAAATTTTATCTTGAGCATGCATTGCTTTTGAAATAATAAGAATATTTGTTAATTTAAAGGCATACATAAATATAATGTAATCTTTTGAAAAATGTTGTTCTACCACACGTTATAGGCATTAGAGGGAAGTTTAGATACTTTTTAAAATCCAGATAAATAATCTTCATAGGGAGGAGCTTGCATCACTGTGTCTGGCAATGCAGTATCTCAGAAGATAGATGTCTAGATATTGGTCTAGGGTTTAGGTATTGTCAAGGCTACCCTTCTCGTTAACACAGACAAACACACCTTGTTTATAAGGCTGGGATTTTTGTTATAATTTATGGAATTGCCATGTCAGCCACACACAGTCACAAAATGCAAGTTCTTCCCCATTGAAAAAGGAAACGTATTAATCCGGGAAGTAGGTAATGGGGCTATTTTAAGGCTGGAGAATTAATAGACGTTGCCTTCATATATTTTACCACCAGTACAATCTCAAAGGACACAATGGGCAGAGTAGCTACATTTGTTGAACTTACCTTGGCAGCAAACAGCACTTTTGCTGGCAGTGATCATGTACTTAGCTGATAAAGGAAAAAATATGTTTGGGAGACCACATGTGAGTATTGGGATCCATTATTTTCTTTGAAATCTTCTTGGCCCCAAAGAAACTGCTAATTGCCATTCAAACTGCAGCCCAAGCAACTCAAGTGATGCTTTGTCTATGAGACATTTTAGGTCGATGACAGATGCAGGTATAGATTTAGATGCAGATAAAGATATTTTGCAATATTTAGGCATTTGATGCTAAATAAATAGAATATTCAGACAGACCATTGATATTTTTTCACACCAGATTGTTTAGCATCATGGCATGACCATAATTTCTTTCCGGATGCAAACAGTTTTATATCTGCCAGGACATAATTCTAGATAAATCTTTAGGCACCAAAAGAAATTTAAAGTTTATCTCCTCTATTGATACATGAAATTCTAAGAAAATGTATTGTTTTCTCAGCTTTAAGAGGTATCAGGTCTCTGTGTGACACCATCCCAAACCATTTTAGTCAGAAACAGGTGGAGCAGAGAATGTTGTAAAACAGCCATACTGGATGAATTTCATGAGCCATTGACAACCATGACACAATCCAAAACTATTTTACAAAACATTTACATTTTCTCAAGAATGAGTTTCATGAGTTCAGAAGGTTTCCTCTGGGAAATTTTCTGAGAATCGGTCATGAACTCTGTATAATGTCAAGAGCTTGACCTCTAAATGTGGTGTCAGGTTGACATTCTGACAGGGCTCTTGCCTGCTGAGTCATTGTGCAACTGAAAATAAATAAAGAGAGGTAAAATGCAATGACAGTGTAGCCCAATACCATCCCCCATGTGAAATAAGACAAGGTCGTGTGTAAAACTGCTTTATCCTCTGGCGCGCCTGGACTCAGGTGACCTAGGGTCCCTTCTTCCCTATTGAAGTCCAGGTCAGGCATTTAGCTAAATATAATCACTTCTCTATTCTCAAGAAACAGGTGTCCCAAAGTGAAGTGAAATGCTCTCTTCACAGTTTTCTTCTAAAAACAGAGAAAACACACAACCAAGGAAAGGGCCAGCTCACGATGTATGTGTCCTCGAAGGAAGGGTTTTCTCATATAGCTGCTTCTGCTGAGCCATGGGCGGGACGCATGTTGAGAAGGGGATGAAGTTCAAAGCTAAAATGCCACCAGCAAGATAAGACCCCGGACGGTGTGGTAAGCAGAATTCTAAGACAGCCTTCAAGGTTTCTGCCATGACATGCACACCCCATAGAATCTCCTCCCCTTGTGTGTAGACGGGACCTGTGGATGTGATGGAACGTGGCTTCCATGGTTAAGTTGTTGTATGGTGACGGTAAGGGCGGTGCTTTTTTGGATTTAATTAAAGTCAATGATCAACTGACATTAATTTCATCAAAAGGGATAGAGTATCCTGGGTGGGCCTGGCCTGATCAGGTGATCCCTGTAAAAGCAGGGGTAGCAGCCAGACGTAGACGTCAGACAGACCTGAAGCAGCGGAGATGCTGGCCTTGAAGAAGCGAGTTGCCATACTGTGGTGAGAGCTAGCGGAGGGTCTCCTGGGGATCCCTGATTGCTGAGGGCCTCAATCCTCCAGTCAAAGCACTGACTTTTGCCAGCACCCAGTGGGCTTGGAAGAAGACTCTGAGGTCCATGTGAGACCACAGCTTAAGCTGACACCCTGATTTCATGATTGTGGGACCCTGGGGAGAGGGCCCAGTTAAGCCGTACCCAGACTCCCGACCAGTGCAAACTGTGAGATGATAAATTGTGTTGTATCAGCTGCTAAATGTGTGGTGATTGTTACACAGCACCGCGAAACAAATCCAGGGCACATAGGAGACAAATAGAATTAAGAATGTGGGTGGGGAGAGCAGGCAAAGATTTGCTCAACCTAGGGCCTAACTCCTTCCAGTCTGCATTCTTTCTCTGCCTTTATTAGCTAGAGCCGTTATATTCTTCCTTATGGAGAAGGTAGTCCATTCAGCCTACTCCAAACATTTGTGCAACATGGTAAATTCTGGCATATAAAAATTTTAAATGTGAACTGATGTGTTTCTGGCTTCCCCATTTTCGTCAAGCCATCCCGAACTTTCTGCCTCAAAGCAGGGCAGAAGAGAGTCCATTTTTGGCTCTCGCAGTTCAAACACTTCTGGCTAGGACAATCCTTTGAGAATTAGCATTTTGAATCATAAAACCTTGAGTTTTATTTTGGTATAAAACCTGAAGTTTATACCATAAATGATAGATGTGAGAAATATATTTGATGATACAAGAGCCAGTTATTCTGCCCTGGACGAGATAATTATTCCATGATCTGAGAAGGTAAGAGTCAGCTGGAAAGCAAGGAAGATTCTAGTTCAGTGCCTCAGAAAATTCTTTGATCTGCTCTCACCTCCGGTGGAAGCAGATATTATGCTCCTAAGAGATTTGAAAGCATGGTGAGATCAGTTGCACCTCAATTCCTGGGAGGATCTTTGGGGCAAGGAGTGGCAGAGAAAGGCAATGTCTCAGGGATAGTCTCCTCCTCTGTATACACAGCGTGGCAGCCCGGGAGCAGAAACAGGCATGGCCTGTGTGCGGGCGCAGAACACCTGAGACAAGTCCTCCCGTTGCCTGGAGCTCCGAATGACCCTGGAGAGCTTCCAGAGTTGGGAGATGGGGCCTGATTGCATTTACACAAGGCCTTACTGACCCTTTGGCACAAGGTGGTCTCCAGTGCTCTTTCAGGTCTCACATTCCAAGACTCTACAATAGATACCCCACAGAGTACAGACACTCCACGACAGGTACCCTAAACAAGATCTAGGAGTGAAGCCAAAGGGTAAAGTTAGTGACTGGGGCAAGGAGTAGCTTATCCTCTTCAATTATATGGTATGTGTCACCCTACCAGAATTCTTAGCTGCTCACTCCCTGCCCTAAATGCTTGGTGGAAATTTGAGACAGTTTAGGTTTCTTACTCTGCGTACCTTGTGTTTTGTTTTCCTCCGCGCTGTCATCAAATACATTGCGACACTTGTTAGTTGGCAGTTTGGGGCCTTCTCTTCTTTCTTTGCACACCTAGCTTCTTCTAGGAAATCCACCAATTCCCCATCCCTTTGGCAGCGCAGGGAGCCACTTAAAGGAGACCCACAGGCACGTGGTGCTTTCCCACTTTGATACAAATTACTAAACTGCATCCTCTTTCCGTGGTGGAGTGGGATTAGCACTCTGTGGCTGGATGCTAGGAATGCAGATTGACTCAAACTTGTTAAAACAGTGGCCCTAATCCCAAGGGAAACAATTGGCCCTTTGTGAAGCAATTTGCAAGTATCGAGTTCCACCCTTAAAATTTACTGTGCCCTGTTATTATGTGATTAGTAGCGTCAAAGGCATCTGTATTTTCACCTAGCTCACATTATTTTTAGGACCTTACAGGGCAGGCTTTGCATGTGGTTCTGAAACAGTAACAATTCCTCAAGATCTATCAGTTAGTAACCAACCCAGCCTGGTAGTGCCACTGTGCTCTGATAAAGAACATCACCACAAGTAGCACATAGAGCCAGCATTCATCAGTACCCTAGAATAAGGTTTATGCAATGTAGGTTGACATTATGAATCATAAATATTAACTATATATTACGGTAAAGAAAAATTATAAAAATATGCAAAGTTGTGTACTTCTCTGGCTGTATTTTTCTTTGCAAGTACAGAATGAAATATTCCACTTTTTTGAACTACACTCCAGAGGGTAGGGTTTAACAAGCTAGAGAGAAGATTTAGAGGGATGTTTTTCCAGGCTTGTGCAACGCAGCGGGAAATAGAGGGAAGAAAGTGTGTGTGTTGATCATCCCCCTCTAACTTTGTGTATTCTCTTGAGAACATCCTCCGGGTATAAATTAGCAAACATTTATTTCTAGCTGGATGCAGTGGCGTGTCACTGTAGTCCCAGTGACTTGAGAGGCTCAGGTGGGAGGATCGCTTGTGCCAGGAGTTAAGAGTCCAGCCTGGGCAACATAGGGAGACCCCATCTCAAAAAAAGAAATTCAACTTTGAAAAACAACATTCATTTTTCCAAAGCTCTTTAGCTCTTTTTATACAGCTTTTAGAGAATTCCATCTAGCAATATAAATATTTCATCTACCTGGTTTTCAGCAGCTTAAGGACAATGGCATTGCACATTTTATTAAATGCATTGCTATGCAGTGTCTAGCAAAATTCACTGCATATATTTCTTACTCAATAAATATATTTGGGAATGAGTGAGTGAATGAATAAATGAATGAATGAATTTAAATCTAAACCAGAACTATCCAATGAGCTTTACTCTGGCTGTGGATATTCTTCACTAACTGTATCTTTGGCCAGCTCCCACACTAAATAGCTCACATCAAACACTGGTGGCAAATGTGCCAAGGAAGATGAAGATAAACATTTCCAAACAAATATCTGATAGGTTGGATGCATGCTATGACCACCTCTGCCTTGTTCTGCCTTTTCTACCAACAGCCCTTTGTCGACATGGAAGATTACTACTTTGTATTAATATATCATCCAGGGTGCAAGTAAAGCAAAGCGGATGCATGGTATGTGGTTAAGATGTTAGAAGAAACTAATAAATATCAAACCTAGGTAAAGGGCAGAATTTGGGTAGCAATTTCTGGCAAGTGGCAGCACTCTTGAACCTGCTGATGATATCTTTCCAAGAAAACTGTTACAAAACTGCTGATTTCCTACAGTGCACTATGAATGTGAGTCTCATCCATTCCCTTCAGTGGAATGGTATAGAGCTTGACCTCTAAATGTGACGCCGGGTTGACATTCTGACAGGGCTCTCGCCTGCTGAGTCATTGTGCAACTGGCTTGCAAATCTCTAAAATTCTTGAAAGAAAACAGTACTAATAGTTTTCCTAAAAAGTGTGGAATATTTATTTCAGAGCCAAAAGATAAATGACAGCATCTTCATTCCAAGGGAAAACCTGTACGTTTTTGGTGGAATCCTGAAATAAGAAATAAAAGGACTCCATTCTCTGGTGCCACTGTTTATTGCTTGCAGTGGAAATGTCACTCGCGAGTGCCTCTCCAGTGAAACTGTGTCAGAGGACTGCGCTTGTCAGTTTGCTGTATCCTCAGCATCTAGCATACATCTGTCACATACAAAGCACTCAAAAGAAGTTTTGTGACCAATTGCTTTAATATATAAAAACCAAAAAAATCATTCAATGCAACACAATAGGGACGTAAGAAATAAACTCACACACATACAGTCAATTAATCTTTGACAAGAGCTCCAAGAACACGCAGTGGGGAAAGGATAGTCTCTTTAATAAACGGTGTCGGTGAAACTACATCTCCAAATGCAAAAACATAAAACTGGACCCTTATCTTACACCACATACAAAAATTAAGTCACAATAGATAAAAATGTAAATGTAAGACCTGAATCCATTAAACTCCAAGAAGAAAACATAGAGGAAAACTCCTCAACATCAGTTTTAGCAATGATTTTTTCAATACAACACTGAAAGCACAGGCAACAAAGGCAAAAACTAAAAAGTATGACTTTATCAAACTAAAAAGCTTCTGCACAGCAAAGGAAGCAGTCAATACAATGAAAGGCAATCTATGGGATGGGAGAAAATATCCACAAATCAAATATCTGGTAAAGCGTTAATATCCAAAATATGCAATGAATTCAAACAACTCAATAGCAATAATAATAAGAATCCTATTTAAAATGTGCAAAAGGCCTAAGTAGGCAGTTTACCTAAGAAGACATGCAAATGGCCAACAGATACATGAAAAGGTGTTCAACATCACTAATCATCAGGGAAATGCACAGCGAGATATCACCTCCCACCTCTTAGGATGCCTGTTACCAAAAACACAAGCGATAATAGGTGTTGGTGAGAATGCAGAGAAAAGGAAACCCTGTATGTTCATGGGCGGTGAGAATATAGATTAGTATAGCCATTATGGAAAACAGTATGGAAGTTCTTCAAAATATAAAATGTAAAACTACCATATGATGCTACAATCCCACTTTCAGGACTATATCCAAAGGAAATAAAATCAATATCTCAAAGAGATATCTGTGCTACCATATTCATTGCAGCATTATTCATAAAAGCCACGATGTGGAAACAACCTAAATGTCCATCAACAGATAAATGGATGGGGAAAATGTGATACAATCACATTTCTACATACATTCACACTTCTGTCTCATAGAATAGAAAGTAGACTGGTGGTTGCCAGGAGCTGAGGGAGGGGGGAAATAAGAGAATGTTGGTCAAAGTGTAAAAACTTTCAGTTATGAGTAAGTTCTAAGGATCTAATGTACAGCATGGTGACTACAGTTAATAATATTGTATTGTATACAATATTTGCTAAGAGAGTAGATCTTAAGTGTTCTCACCAACAAAAAGTAACTACAAGAAGTGACTGTGTTAATTAACTTAATTGTGGTAATCATTTTACAATTTATAGCTATATCAAATCATCACGTTGTACACTTTTATATATACAATTTTATTTGTCAATTATACCTTGATAAAATTGAAAAAAATAATAAATGCAGGAGCAGTGAGATTCTCACGTAATGTATAAGACATGAATGTGTTTTAATTTTTTCTTTTGAATG
Source organism: Indri indri (assembly GCA_004363605.1). NCBI lineage: Eukaryota > Metazoa > Chordata > Mammalia > Primates > Indriidae > Indri > Indri indri. The sequence continues at coordinate 60,721 of RJWJ010004441.1, forward strand.
TACTATGTGGCATTTGGATGTAAAATGCGTAATGTTTTTAAAGATGGCTGTTTAAAAAGCCTTTTATCTATTTTTTCACCTATCAATCAATAGGAAGCATTTCTTAATCTCAATCTGTGATTCAGAAACTGTCAAAATAACTCTAATACACAACAGTTTTGAATGCATGAATGAATTTTTAGGAAATTTTCGTTGTATTTCTCTTCCTTGTTGTCACTACTGCTGCTACTATTTTAATTTATTTCTGTGCCTCTTTATCACTTTTCTTAGCACTTCCCCTATCCTTTCCCTTGTCTCTGGTCAGAAATCCTAATTGATCCTTTCCAGAGATCTCCTGCAGAGTCACCAGATCTTATCGTGCAGGATGACACAGGGGAAATTTCGTTCCTTCTAACATTGGGCTGTCTAGAACTTATTCACACGGCCTCACCCAAAGCAAGGGATGCTCAGAAACATGTTAGAACTTCCAGCCACACTGTGTACCCAACTTTCCTTCTGCTCTTCTGCATATCGGTTCATGGCCCAAGTTATTTTTGTTCCTAAGAATGGCACATTCCCGAGTTTCTTTCTCTTTTGAGGATGAGATGTCAGAAAACACAGCGATAATGATGCACCAAAAATCCAAAGTATTAGCCATAAGTACTGTTCTATTTATATGTTCTCCTCATGAATAAGTTATATAATTACAACCAAGAAACATTGTAAGCATTTAGGATCATGATGATGTGAAACCAGATATCTCAGTTTGAATCCAGTTCCAGCCTCTTAGGATCTTCGGAGCGAGCCACTTAAATTCTACCAACCTCTATTTTTTTACTTGCAGTATGAATGTAATCATATATGGTTTACAGTATTGCTGCAAGTATTCTATGAAATAGTGTGTATAAAGCATTTAGCAGCATGCCTGGTATCAGAGTAAACAGTAGCCATTTGATTATTTCAGCATACTTAGTAGCCTTTCTCATTTGCATTTTTCCTCTTCAATCCATTATGTTAAAAGTTAGTTTTCTTAAATTTGATTTTTTCTTACCCTTTCTTTTTAGAAAAAAAGTTAAAAGTTGATATTTTCCCATCCTTTCTTCCCTTTTTTCAACACTGTCCCGGCCTGATCAATTAAAAAAATAAGCGATGCTAATGCTATTTTTCAAATAGATCTATATCTCATTTATTTAAAAATTTCAGTTTATAATTTTATGTTTACAGAATCTACAATTTCAGTCACCATTTATTGAATACTATCAGCCAATCATCATACTAAATATTAGTACTATGCATAAAATAGCTCGTTTGTTAATAAGGACCTACCTAGGAAATGGCTATATTTTTGTTTTACAGATGACAAAAACTGAGACTTAGAAGGCCTAATTGCCTGGTCAAAAGCTACACAAGTAAGGTAGAATTCGACTCCAAATCTGGCAGACTCCAGAGCCTTCGATCTTAACCATTCTCTGTGCCTTCCTACCTCTCAAGCATTCTCCCACTGCAAGCTGGAAGATCGTTTCAAAGCATTAAAACAATCACGTCACTCTGCTAATTCAAAACTTTTAATGTCCATCATGACAACTATAAAATCCAAATTCCTGACCATGGCTTATCACCAATTGGCCCCTACTTATACCTCTAACCTCACCTTCTGCTGTTCTTTCCTTTTTATACGGTTTTCTTGTCTGCTGTTGAGTAAACAAGCCTGTCCCTGTGTTGAGATCAGCGCACACCTTCTCCCCTCTACCTGGGAGACCCACCACTAATCTTCACAAGGTTGCCTCCTTTTTGTGACTTAGGTCCTAATTTATATATTTATTTCTTATAAAGTTCTTCCCTGACCTCCTCACCTAACATTGTCACTATCACTTTACCCTATTTGAATTCCTTAAAAGCATTTATCTGTCATTTTCTTCTTTTTTTTAATTGCAAAATATTATGGGGATACAAGTGTTTTTCATTACATGGATTGCTTTTGTAATGCTTGAGTCAGGGCTATATGTGTTCCCATTCTCTGATATTTTCCTACCTTGTGTGAGTATTATATTTCTATCCCAATAAGATAAAAGTCTCAAGATGTTAGGGAATGTATCTGCCCTGGGCAGTATTGTAACTACGGTGTCTAGAACAGTGCCTGGCATATGCTAAGTACTCAATAAATACTTGTAGCATGACAGAATACATTTAGTATCTGTGACTGTTATGGTCCTTTCTACAAATAATGTTGAGAATATATTGTTTTGTAAGAGCTGGCATGCCATCAATGCAGAAGTGAGATCCATGACTTACTATTTCATTTTATAAGTGTTGTAAAATTTGAAAACATTTAAGTTTTATGCATCATTTTAATTATGCATATTTCCGAAATAAGGAAAATGAGACCCTTTGATACTGAGCACATAAAACATAGTGCTTTGCAGGGGAAAAAAAGTCAAGAAAACAGAAATCTAATAAACTTTAAATTTGGAGTAAACCTATCAGCTTTTTGTCACTTCATCTCTCCTGAGAAAATAAATGGTACTATTTTGTAGAATTCAAAAAGTATATTATTTTCATACACAAAGTGATTTCATTGTTACCTGGATGGTGTACAATATTTTCTTCTGAATGCATTTAACAATTCTTCTAAACAAAACATTACTTTTATAAACAAAATGAGTCGTTCTATCAAGAATAACAGAAATGTGAGTCACATAGAGAAAAGCGAATCATAATTTATTTCACACACCATCTTACACTTGTTTCATTAAGGTTAAAAAATAAAAATAATGGAGCACAGGATATTTAGAGACAGCGTCCTCATGGAAAGATAGGAGGTACCGTAGAACATGAGGCAAGTCACAAGATCAGTTTACCTTTGACTCACTTATAAATTAGAGACAATGCCATACGCTTTGGGATTCTAACAAATAGACCCAAACATGAAACGTTCAAAACAATAGAAAGAAGCTTGTTTCTTGTTCATGAAACAGGTTGGGGGAATACAGTCAGGTCTCCAAATGGTCATTCCAGGGTCTAGGCTGACAGCGGCTCTTGTGTCCTCAATATTTGGCTTCCAAGGTCATCCTGGAGTTCGTCGGGCATCTCAGTGAGACAGAGGGGAACAGAGCCGAGAGGATCCCACGTGGGAAGCTTGGCTGGGTCTGAACCAGAAGAAGCACACTTTATTCTCTCTAACATTAGACTGCCTAAAACTTAGTCATGTGGACTCCCTGATGCAAGGGATGCTGGCAAACATATCCTAGCCTGCCAGCCACACGCCTGGCACTGCTATTACCAACGGCAGAGAGGTAAAAATGGGTGTCGGTAGACAACTGTGGTCCCCACCACTATGTCAGCTACTGTACTTACGGTGTCTTACTCTAAGGAGCCAGTAAGAAGATGGAAATAAATAGAAAATGTTTTTAAATGTTACATAATGAAATACATTTCACATGACAAATCTATGTCATTAACCTATCGGAAATCCTAATCTTATATGGAATTGGGGTGAAATACAGATTCAAAAATAGATGATTTAAGAAGCAACATAATTAAATTGAATGTATTCCATCAGCTCATGGTTATGAAAAACTCAAATGTTTCTTCCAAACCAATATCTATGATGTAAAATGTATAGGGAAAATAATTGTAACCTCTTAAAGTCAATTTTTTTTCCATCCTTCGATGCAGCGTTTTCCTCTCAGCAAGTAACGTGGCGTCACGGAGTTTATCAATCCTGAGAAAGGATCCAACTTCTCCGATTGTTATAACTCCCTCCTTTAGGCCACCTTCATCAAATATACAAAACGTTATGTGCTCAGAGAAATCATGCTGCCATTTTCGCGACACCGCACATCAATTTTGTTTTCCAGATAAGCACTCTCCGAACTTAACGGAAAAGAGCAGTTTTTTTCCCAATGACAATGCATGACAGAAGCCGAAAGGTTTTCAAGCAAACATACAAATGTGTCATCTAATAGTCCATCAACCAGGCCTTGTCACACTGATAAACCTTTTATCTCTCTTTCCCAGATTTTAATCAGGAGCTTGGTTTGCATGTTTCTTGTGTCACTGCGGCAACCAATCTAATGGGGATTCTTTATTCCCTGAGAAATCCACTCATTTGGGCCTAAATGAAACATTTCACTGTCTTGTTTTATCTCTCTCCCTATTCACATTAACATAATAGCTTTTAATTGGATTGTATTTGTGATTAGAGTCAGCAAAGGTGGCGTTCTCTCGGAGGAAATTAACTGCAAGGCAAGCTTCTGAGCCTCCACCTGGGAAAAATTTTAAAGGTATTGCCACAGGGCAGAATGCACTCAGGCTAGACAGGCTCAAAAGCCAACTAATAACTCATTTTTTCTTAAATAGTGGAAGTCCACTAAATTTATCGTAAAGGTGTATAGACTCAAATATTTGAACTACTTTATTCTTATCCACATGCCTGCTCCCAAAAATAGAGTATTTACAAAAGGACGTGAAAAAAAATAGATGAATAATATATAATTGTAGAGGTGGAAGGAGGAGACATTCCTAGTACTTTCCAAAAGTAATTATAATAATTAAGTTTGATGCTTTATTTCTCTACATATTGAATCACTGTATTTGCTTATTTATTTAACTCAAATGTATTTTCTGCATCTACTATGTCTCAGATGCTATATCAGATGCTAGGAATATAAAAAGGAAATATATTCGATCTCTGCCCCCAGTAAGCTCACAGTTTAGTCAGGGTCAGAGAATCCATTCATTGAGCAAGTCCTGATTTCTACTCTATCAAGAACCAAATGTGGTGCTTGTTTCTGAGGCTATGACAACACTTAGGATGCAGATCTTGCTTTTAAGGAATATATAGTCCTCTGTGACAGTGGGTGAACAGAGGAAGGAAGGAAGGGAAGAAGGAAGGAAGGGGAGAGGGAGGGAAGGAGAGAGGGAAAGAAAGAAGATAGGAAAAGAAGGAAGGAGAAAAGATACAAATAAGTGCAAATAAGTATAATAAAATTCTATAGATGCAATATAAACATTTTTACAGGATTTAGTGAGGTTACAAAAGATAGTATGGTCAATTTTATGGAGCAAAGAAAAGGTTCAAAGGGTTTGAACTTAATCCCATAGGCAATGGTAAGTGTCAAACCCAGAAAGGACAATTTCTCTCTGCTCTGGTCTGTGGCTCCAGAGAAAATAAATACCATTGACTAGATGTCACTATGAGTGCAACCGACATTATTCTACCATGTAAAAAATAATAGCAGCTATTAGAAAGATTTTTTTCCTAAGCTTTATTTGCAGTTATAAACTAAACAGATACTTATGAAAAATGGCCACTTAAAATGTTAATTTTATGAGTGTTTACAATAATCAAAGTCAAAAGGATTAACAAGCCTAAGAAGAAGGTGACATAGAAAGAATGGTAAATTAATTCAATGTTTTAAAAAGCACAAAAAAAACCCTCTGTGTTTCCAAAATAAAAATAATAACAAAGCCCGTGAATATAAGAGACTCGTGTTTTTATTACATTTCACAAAAGAAATTAAAAATTAGGAAGCGTACAATAAGAAAGTGAGAGCCGGGTGATTAGTCAGTGTCTCTGACTGAGCCAAAGCTGAATGGGAGTTATCTTGGGTGTCCTGCCCTGGGGGTCCCCTCTTTCTGCTTCTTCACAGTGGGTTGTGCTGATTTCCCTCATGACAATTGTAAGAGCCAATACCCCTGATATTTCAAAAGAATGTCATTTCAATTTTATTTTCAGCAGAGTGAAGCCTCTCTGTACATTAATATTAGCTGCAAATTGATGGACTCCCCCGTGAGTGCATTCTGTGATTCCCCAGGTCCTCTGATCCTACACACGGAATTCCCAGAAGTCCTTTTGGTGAATACTACGCAGGCAGGTTCAACCGCCAGAGCAGTGGCTGTGATGCTGTCCTACGATATCCATCCGTTTTTGTCATTTATCATCCATGACGAGCCAACAACGAAATACAGCTTGAGCTCCTCCCTGAGCAAATTCCTTACGTTCAAAATGTAGAAAAATGGTGACAGAAGGTGAGATGGTCTTACTATTCTAAAAAAGACATCTCATTTTCTAAAAATGTGATGATGTCACTGAAGAAGCACGAATGGGTTTTCTGAGACTGCAACCCAAGAGCCTGTTTATATGGTTTAAACACGGCTGTTAGGGAGATAATCGTGTCACCGCCCTTTTGAGCATCCGTTACATACATGACACTAAGGTAAGTATTCCACATACGTTTCATTTGCTCCTTAAAACCACTCTTTAAGGAGGCATTCCTTCCCATCTTCATTTTACAGAAAAGGGAACGATTTAGAACATTAAGCGACTTGGTGAAGGTTGAACAGACAAGAGGCAGAGAAGAAATTCAAGCCTAGACCCATCTACCTCTAAACAGGTTTTTGAAGAATTCAGATTAATTCTGCATCACTAATAAGAGTTTGTTGCAAACTAGTACAACCTCTATGGAAAGTAATATGGAGATACCTCAAAGAGCTAAAACTAGAACTACCATTGGACCCAGCAATCCCATTACCGGACACCTATCCAAAGGAAAAAAGACATTTTACAAAAAAGACATCTGCACTAGAATGCTTATGGCAGCACAATTCACAATTGCAAAGATGTGGAAACAACCCAAGTGCCCATCAATACATGAGTGGATTGATAACATGTGGTATATGTATACCATGGAGTACTACTCAGCCACAAAAAAACAATGGTGAACTAGCACCTCTTATATTATCCTGGAGAGAGCTGGAGCCCATTCTACTACGTGAAGTATCACAAGAATGGAAAAACAAGCACCCCATGTACTCACCAGCAAATTGGTATTAATTGATCAACACTTATGTGCACATATGGAAGTAACATTCATCCGGTGTCGGGCAGGTAGGAGGCGGGGATGGATATATTCACACCGAATGGGTGTGGGTCGCACCGTCGGGGGGTTGGACATGCTTGTAGCTCTGACTCGGGTGGGGCAAAGGCAATATATGTAACCTAAACATTTGTACCCCCGTAATATTCTGAAATTAAAATAAAAAGAGTTTGTTTTGGGTTTTGGTGTCAGCCTCTGTGGCCTGAATTTTATCATCAGGTGAAGGGAAGAATCACAACACTGAAGTTCCTCCCAGTTGGACCAGAGGAACTGCGGGTTTTGAATCACCACGTAATTGCTCAGTGGTGGAAAGTGTTGTACTGCAACAACTGTCACTGCTCCTTTTAATATTCTAATACCAAAACATTTAAACCTGGTCATCAGGATTATAGGCTGTGTCTATGCATGCAAAACCCAATAAGACCATATGATATATTCCAATTTTATCTGCACATTTATAAAATGACCCTACAGGGGACCCTATACAATACCACTGCCATTTTAAGAAGGCCCTTGATAACAAAGTACACAAATATAAAAAAAGCATCTGATAAATTTAGCAAACGTGTTTTCTCCCAATAAATCTGAGTTCTACCTCATAAAGCAGTTCCCTTTTCCACCTGACAGTGTAATGAAAGTTTCAAGACTTCTTTAACTGTCATATCACTTTGATGTTTCATTTTTCTATAAAAATAACTCCTTCTGGAAAACAGTCTTTTATCAACAATAGCACACCTATCTGTTAAAAAAAAAAAAAAAAAACACAAAAAAACCCAGCAAGCTGAAAATTTCCCTGCCATTTCTTCACTCCCTTCCCTTAGGCAAAAATTGTTCCCAATGCAATGTATCCTCTATTCCTAATAAACTTGCTTTTCCCTTTGTGTTTTTGTGATGCTACTTTTCATAGAAGAAAGAAAAAAAGTGGAATGGAGAAAGCACAGTTATATTATGGGATTGACACCACCTGAATGCTGCATCTCAAAGACTCACTCGGGTTTGTCTCCAGTGAATGTTCAGCCATCCCAGAGCTCTCAAAATCTTTACGTCGCAGAGGTCTTTGCAGTGACTCCAAGATATGAAAACTGGGCACACGTATGTTCCCTCTGTTCATTCACAAATTTTTCACTGGAGAAAAATTATGTGAAACTAATAGAAAAAAAACAACCCTGTTGCAGTTTTCTTTCTTGTTCAAGCTTTTCATTATTGCTATTAAGCAAAGAAGAAAAATGTAAAATCTAAGGTTTGACCTCAAAATATTTAGTATCATGTGGATCTTAACTTTAAAAACTTACCTTTGGATACTTTTGCCATTTTTCTACTCCTCGTTTCTATCATTTTTGGTGCCTAAGATTTTTGCAGCCTTTTCTGAAAATTACTCTTTCGATGATTAAAATAAAATATGGAAGTCCTCCAAACTCCCACTCGTTTTATTTTGTCAAAGAGATTTTCCACCTCCCGACATCGCTGATAAATCACGGAGACCAGAAGAACTGCAATTCTTTCCCTGTGAGACTGCGTGGCTGTCTAAGCCATGTTTTTGGTTTTCTCTAGTTGGGGTAGGAGTCAAAGTCAGCTAAGGTTGCGGGCTAATTGAGCTTTAAAATCCACCTGGTTCTTGAAGGGTAGTGTTCTTTGACAGCACATGCAAAGAATGGAAAACAGGATTCTCATGACTCATAAATCTTCCCCAAAGTTTCATCAAAAAGGATCTTGGCAAACAGGTTTTAGCAATGAATAGTACCAGATTACAAAATGAGTGTGCATGTATTACCAATGCTTTAAGAAAAATGCCAGAAGAAATGCAACTAGATGTTTTCCCCCAGTAAAAGAGTAGAGTGGTCTGTCTAAGCCCAGCTTTGATTTGAGGTGTGTACTCCGAGATCCCTGGAGAACTCACTTGAAAGCACTGTTCCATCTTCCCATTTTTCAGACTTGTCGTGATAATGGTGCACGTCCTAGAGGTGAGAATATAAATCCCAGGAAGCAGATTGTCTTCTTCCCATTCATTTGTTCCTGACAGGACAGTAAACAGCAACCTGCATGTCGTATTTCCAGTTGTTTATTGAGTGGGAAAATAATCTCCAAAATGAAGTCTATTCCTTCCAGATAACTCCAAGGTTATAAAACTAACTGAGCACATAAAATATACCAGGCTCTGTGGCAAGCACTTTTGGTACATTTTTCTCATTCAATCTTTACAACAATCATGAGAAAGAAATATCTTTAACCCCACTGACAGATGAGAAAACTGAGAGTTGAGTCACTTGCACGAAGTCACAGAACCATGGAGTATTAGAGCCATATCAACGGACCCTAAAACCTGCGCTGTTAATCACTACAATTTTCAGTCTTCAATGAGTCTACAGTCTAGTTGAAGAAATAAGACATTGCCACATGAAATGCTGGCCAAAAAACATCACTAAAAATCAAAACACACACACAGTAAAAAAAAAAAAAAAAAAAAGATAGCATAGCTAAATAATAAATTGAAAGGAGAGTATGGAGTTAACATTACCAAGAGTTTTAAAGAGTTTAAGAAGAAAAAAAATTTTAATCATTGAAGTAGACTTTTTAAAAAGAAGAGGAAATGGAGTTGGCTTTTGTCTGGCAGGTAGAATTTGAAGATCAGAAGGGTTTCCAGTATCGTACAGAGCATTTTGGAGCTGTGTCCACAATGCACAATGTATATACTTCCACTTAACAAAAAGTTTCAATAAGCACAAACCACCCTTTCCATGAATGCTAATGCAAGTGGGAAATGCAGTTCCCTGTGGGGGAGGCTCATTAAAGTTCATTAACTTTGACCTATAATTCCATTTCTAGAAATATTTTCCAAGGAACTAGAAGAGATTCAGAAAAAAAAAATCATTAATTCATTCCAAACATTTGGAATGAGCATTGACCATGTGCTGCTCAATGTGCTAGATCCTTTGACAGAGCAGTGAATGAGACCAGGAAGTTTTCTGTAAGTCTCCCAATTTTAAGGTACATATTTACATCTATACCTAAAATGAGTGTGGTTATTTCCTAATGGCAGCATTGTGTTCAATTTTTATTTTCTTTTTATATGTCTTTATGCTTTCTAAAATGAGCGTGTTTGAATCTTATAATCAGAAAAAAATGTTGAAATAAGATAAGAACAAGAATTAAGGCAACCTCCCCCAAATATTTTGCTGTCTTTATTTCAAGTGGTATCAGGAGAAAAATAATTGTGCTATTTCCTTTCATCGGAGAGCTCTCCCAAGAGTCTTCAGACATTTAGTTCCTGTTAGTGGAATTAAAACCCATACTTGTAAAATGAAGCAGAATCATTTCTGATGCTAAGATTCAGTTAACCCCACTTCTCATTCAGTTGTTCCCATATCCAGGAACTGGACGCACAGGTTCTGTCTTTAAGATAACTCACAATGAATCAGACCATCCAGTTTTTGTATTAATAGTTCCATGTCCACCGTGTCTGGGCAGCTCCAGCCCGACAGACAAATATCCCTTCAGCAAATTTACAAGGTAGATCGCAAGAACCTCGCAAAGTTCAGAAAACCACAAATCACACAAGAACTGGGACGGAGAATTAGTGTAAGCTTTCTAAACCCTTTTCTTAAAAACAAAGTGACTAATAACGAAGATATTTCTATAAACACATTCAACACACAGTAGGCGTTTACTGCACATTAGTTCTATTCCCCTTTCTTATTTACTTCAATCATATCTTAAAACGACATGTATCCATAAACTGTTATAGCTGAGTCAAATCTTCAGAAAAATGGAAGGAATGTTTGCTTTGCCACTGTGATAATGTTGTTGGAGAAAGTTTAGACCGTGGAAGGTTGCAGTTTTGTTTTGTTTTGTTTTGTTTTATTCTTTTCTAATGACCTAATAGTCAACCCAGTAGAAATACATTGCAAGAGACTGGATGGAAAAAAAGAGCTAGGATTTATCATGAGCTAGTGGATGTTTCCCCCAAGAAAATAAGAAAATCTGAGCTAAGAATTCAGTTGTGGGAGGAAAATATATGATGTAAGTAATGAGGCTACTTCTTTAAAATTAGGGTTACAAGTCTTGCTTCAAAGGAATTTTGTTATGCCTCTTTCTCTTTTTCATATTCAAACACTGGAGCCAGGATTGAAACCCTGAATTTTTCAGGTGTCTGCATTTTAAAAGATTTTGTTTATGTTAAGGCTTAGGTCACCTTAATAGATATGTTTTAAGGAAAACATTACCTTTGTGTGACCTTTGGGGTTTGAAGGTGAAAATTCAGTCACTGGAAAAAAAGGCATCCTCGTTGTCATGGGTGAAATCTCTAAGTTTAAAGACAATTGTGTCTCATCCTGTGAATGTCTTGCTACCGCAATAAAAAAAAAAAGAGGTGAACCCCAGCTGGGGCAAAGTAGCTTCTGATGGATCACAATTCTTAACTAAAAAAACATAGCCTGCTCAAACATAAGCATGTTGAAGGGAAATAAATAAACGAGTGGAATTTTGTGAAAGCAGCCAAACATTTCTAGTGATCCTTTAGGAAGCAGGCTCCAACCCCCTCACCCCTCCCAATTCTTAAATTGTTATTATAAGCTAAGCACTTCACCTCCAGAGGGAAGCATAAAATTGTGCTGGTTATCATATATCAGAATTACACGGGACATCATCTGTTAATGATCATTTATTCCCGGCTACTTGAAGAATAATACCCAGTAATTATAGCAAATGTAAGTCAAATAGTAATAGCATACTTTACATAGTATAGTAATTATAAGTTATGTCCATGCATCTGGGACAAGGGTCTTTTATGCTTGGTATTAAATCTGTTCTGCAATTTATTTGTAACACCATCACTGGGATTGAAGAAAGGAAGCTTGCCTGTAGAAAGGAAACTCATCGTCCTTTCACATTTCCAATAAGTCATTTGAAGAAAACTGCTCCTTGCATGCCTTGCTAAACCCAATTACCACCAAGACATCGTAAACAAATATTCATTGCCTTTACAGCTGGTTCTTTATTGCACAATGCAAAACGTATTGTTAAATTTAAACCATTTAAAAGGAGTAAGTGCTCAGATTTCTGCATTCATTTAAAATTTAACTGAAAAAAAATCAAGCATGTGTTGCCATATTTTCTTATTAGAGACTGCTGCTAAATGAACAATCATAGGATATTCTCAAGTCTAGCAAATGCCAGGTGAAAATCTGGGCATCTCTGGCTTTGATATTTGGGAACACTAGAGTCTACCAATTTGCTTACATGGGAAGATACTAAAGAAAAATTTCGTAAAATTTCAGGATGAGACGGAACTACTTAAAAAGAACTTGATTCCACTGAATCCCACCCGGTAGACTCAGTCAATGTTAGTCTTCCGAAGGCTCGGCGCACAGTTCAGAGTATGTTTTATCACTGATGCTGTCTTCACTCTCAGAAGCTAATAGATCCATTAATTATAATGTGCATGATTCTAGACTATAAGAAAAAAAAGTCTTAATAATCCAAGACAAAAACATTCTCATTAAAAAAAAAAAGATTCTCCAAGGCCCTTCAAAACGTGGCCCCTGCCAGTCTTTCCAGGCCTGTTAAATACTCTCAGGTACATCTGCAGCCGTGCTAAAAAAAAAATCTCCCTCCAGGCAGTCTCTCCTGCAGTAAAATCACTCTTTTGTAACAGACACCTGTCCTCTATTTCTTCACCTGGTAAACAGCAACCTATCATTCAGGTTTTAGCTTCAATATCGCCTCCTCCAAGGAGTCTTCCATGCCCACCTCTCCCCAGCCTGTCTCACCTTACTCACCACGGATATGCTCTATTAATACTCTTTACTTTTCCCTGTGTGTGTTCTGTATCGTATTTCATTGCAACTGTTTGTTTATTTTTCCACTAATCCCTTCTCACAGAGGGCAGGCAGGATCCATCCTTCCAATTCAACATCAAATCTCTCGTACCTACCACAGTGACTGGCACAGAGCAGGAGCCAGTAGATACTTGTTTTATCCATGAATGACCCTGGGTCTGGCCTCTCACACTGCTGTTCAGAGAAACACTTTGGTTAGAACGCAGTGGAGAGAGTGAGTTTGCAGGCATAGGCCAGAGTTTATCAGGATTTACCAGGGAAAAGTCTACCTTGGTACCATTCAGTTTGCTCATTTAATCTTTAAGCCAGGATTCCTTCTCACCTCTCATTTCTCTATCCTTCCCTTGCCTAATTTTATATCTTAACACTTCTCAGAACCTTTAACATATGCTTATGTTTATTATTAAGTTGCGGGAAGGGCATTTTCCAAGCTCATTTGCTCATGGAACATTTTGTTCTGAGAGCGCCCACTGAGATTTCAGAAAAATGGCATTCAGGGAACACAATTGGAGAAGATAGGACCTGCACCTACCGTTTTGTAATGTTATATTTTTTAATCTATCCATGAAATGGGGATAAAAATTGTCTGCAATGATCCAGTAGGAGCAATAAATATGTTATGAATCAAAGCATCTATTGATCTCATTGATTTGTTACATAGTAAAGACTTGCTTGACAGCACACAAAAGGGAGGGAATTTTTTGAATGAAGGGAGGGGAAGGATGTGTCCAATAGCATCTACGTTTATTCACGAATTTCAATTCTTCCATATGCTTCCGGACTCCCACTTGTTTATCGCCAAGTAGTATTTATGAAGCATGTGGTTCACATATCTGTGTTTAATATTTAAGTGAACAATCTGTGAACAAATAGATAAATGAATAAATGATGATGCTCTTCCCACAAATTGTGTTTCTCATTGCCTTTAAGAACAAACTTCACAAAAGAAAGTGTAATCAAGAGAAGAATGCAGTTGAGAAGACTTCCACGTCCCACCCCTTCCCAGTCTTACGTACACATCACTGATGTTCTTTATGCAGTGCAGTTGAGGAAGGAATGTTGCTTGTTTGCTGGTTTTCCACCCAGATTTGTCTTTCTGAAATAACTGATACCTAGCACAACCAAACAATATCATCGTAGTGGCCAACTTCCAGGATTCCGTCATGAGAAGGGCAGAAGAGACAGAATAAAGGATCAAATGAGCTGATGTTATGTCCAGGAATAAAAAGAATAAAAAGCGTAAAATCAACTATAAGACTATAACGTTATTAAGTAATTTTGGAGAATCAAGCTAAATTCACATGGTTTATGCTGAAATTACCCCTTTGTGTTTCACAATATTTCTATCATCCACTGTATATAAGAAGACTGAGAAAGACATGTAGGAATTTTTTAACCAGAAGATTATTGCTACTCACTCAATGGTGAGGATGCAATAATTTTGATGATTGAGGTGAATTGTGCTCAAATTAAATTTTCGGAAAATGGAGGCTTTGGAAAGTGAAATAAAAGGGGCTACAAGGCTTTCCATGATTCTTAAACTTGGCAATTACCAAAATTCATAAAATTAAATAACACTAAATTAAATCAAAGGGGAGCAGCCAATGTTTTGGATATTGCTACTTTTAATCTTAGCCTATAGCCAACATGGAAACATCATTTAAAAGGTGAAACATGAGATTAGTCTTCTACACATTGAAGGTGTATCATTGGATACACAGACACCTAGACACCTCTACCAGTTTGGGCTGAATGACTCCTTGGTTAGGCTTTTCAGAAATACACAAGAGCTTAACAAATTCAGACCCCAAACATTCGGATGATTATCTAAACATCTCCCATTTCATCTGAATAGTTTCCTATCTCATAGGTTCAGTGCTCAGCTAGAAATTAGCGAAAGTTTCAAAGGATTTGGTTCTTTCTTACTGTACTTGGTAGCTCTGTAAATAGAGTACATTGGGCTTCATTGGGTTAAAAGATTTGGAAAAAACCAAACTGGCTTAGGAAAAAAGGGGACCTATTCTTTCACAGAATATATGGGAGGGTTAGAAAGTTAAGTTATGGAAAGAGCAAAGATGCAGCTAGGCTTCAAGAGAAACCTGAACCAAAACTCAAAAGGTCACCTGGGGGCATGTTTGTTTGGTTCTCTCTGCACATCCACCTGTTTCTAACACAGTGGGGAACACGGGGCCATATTATTAGCTACCAACTTCTGTATAACAAATTCCTGCAAATTTAGCCTAAAACGGCATACATTCATTATCTCACACTCCCTGTGGGTTACAAGCCCAGGCACTGACTACCGGTGAATTGCACACCTTTTAGCTTTGACCACCAGAAAAGAGTGGATTCTCTCTCTCTCTTTCTCTCTCATATTTCAGTTTGGAAAATCCTAAAGAAATAATCCCAATTGGCCTCCCTACAGCCAGGAATCCATCACTGGACCAGTCGACAGCAGCCAAGGATGTGCAGCTCCTAAAACAGTGAAGAAGAAAGTCAGGACAAAGCATGGTGCCCAGGACATGGAGGACAGAGGTGCAGGTTCCCAAGTCCTGCTTCTCTTAAACCACATGTCCT
>RJWJ010004442.1:0-42500 GCA_004363605.1 Indri indri
CCCTCCATTTTGCAGTTTCTATAGGAGGCTCCTGAGTTCCTAATTGCCACATGTCCCCTTTTGTTCTGAGGTTCTCACCTTTGCTCCCTCCTACCCCTTAAAGTTCCCAAGGCCCTGGGAGTGGAGTGGGCCAAGCAAAAAGGACCGAGACAGCCTTTCTCTCTCTTTTGTAGCCCCACAGAGCTATGCACACAGGTGCCCCATAAATACTTGTCCTATTGAATAGTTCAGTAACCAGAACTGGGGGCTCAGCCCTCTTCCTGCAGCCAGGCCACCTCCTGCTGCTGCTAGCAGCATGAAAATGTCTTTCAAAATGGCCCTGCTTTGAAAATTAACTAGGGAAGAAAGCTGCCTCCAATCCTTTGGGGGAAATGGACGGACAGGGTAGAAACTAAATGATAAATAGGCAAATGAGGCAAGAATTCAATTTGGAACCAGCACAATTCAGAAAATAATGTGACAGTCCATCCTCAAAACCAGAAGGTGGCCCTTGTTGAAGTTATATCCTAATCCGTGGGTCAGTCAGGCTCAATCACTTGCTGAGCAAATTTCACATTCTCACCCCCACTAATCCGGTATGAGTTTCCCAATGAATTTGGCCAACTCATGTTGACACCTTTTCCCACTTTAAGATTCCTTTTTAGACTAACAACTAACCACCCTTGGCTCTCAAAGATGCCAACAGCATCTAGCACCGGGCCACTCGCCAGGCTGCAGCCGCCCCAAGCCTTGGTGCAGAGGGATGCCACAGCACATTCTCGAACAGAACCCTTAGAAGTTACAAATATTTTTTTCTGGGTCACCTGATGATTGACTTTGACTAAGCCTCCACATGGGGTACAGTTAAACCACCATTACCAATGTGTGGCCTTGCTCCCTGAAGGAGTCTGCTCAGGCTACTGCGCCCTCCTCCTCTAGCTCCCAGCCCATGAAAAATCAGGAGCTGGGAGCTGGTGCCCTGCTGGTGGGGTGGGATTGGGGGCTTGGAGTTATTTATGCAAATGGAAAAAACAGGCCGCTGTGGTCCTTACTCTTCTTTGGGAATTCCTCTGATACAGGGCCCAGGGGGCTGCTTCTGGGTACAGAGTCGGACTTACCTTGAGGTTTGGAAGCCATGAGCATGCTCCCTAGGTCAGAATGAACCTGCTCAGCTGTTCAGCAGTTCAGGAAACTCGGAAGGGCCGCCCTTTGGTTTAATGAGCTTCAGTCAGTAAACCTGGCACCCTGGCAGGTGGGAGTTCAATATACACTCAGCCGGCTCCCTGGGGGGGACACAGTGAAATGCTTCTAGGTCAGCATTGCCCCTTTCCTGTTAGCAGAAAGCAAACTTGAAATTCACAAGAAAACCCAAGTCCTATCGGTGCACAATGATTGGACAAAGCCAGATGCCTTTCTCATATGGCCAAAGGGGGGTGTTTAATGGTGTAACACCGGAAGTGTCATGGTGTTTGTGTTACTTCAATAATTCCCATGGAGCTGGGTGCAGTGGGGCGCGACTATAGTCCCAGCTACTCTGGAGGCAGAGGCGGGAGGATCCTCTGAAACCAGGAGTTCAAGTGTATCCTGGGCAACGTAGTGAGGCCCCCATCTCCAAATAATAATAATAATAATAATTCCCATGGATCAATCTAGGTTTAAGCTTGGTCAAATTTCTGGAAAATCAAGTGCTGCTTCTCTAATCACAGAATATGCAAACTGAAAGGGGTTTTTGCTAGTCCGTTCATTGACTACGTTAAGAAATGGAAGCCTAGAGACGAAGCAACCATTTGCTTATCTCACAGCAAATTGGTGGCACAGAGTGAGAATCCAGCTCTCCCGGCTCAGCAAATATTTTGGAGCATTTACTTTGTGCCTCACACTGTTCCTTGGCACTGGGGATACAACAGCGAATAAGGCAGACATGGTGTCTGCTCTCTGGAAGCTTCCCGTCTATTTTTTGCAGCTTTAAAATGGAGCATACACTAGTTCTAATCAAGTCTAGCAGAATATTTGGAGCCTGATTTCTACTAATAGGTGGAGATTAAAATTAGCCCCACTGCCCTGGGGCTTGGGCCAGTCCCTGAGCACATGCATGCTTGCCAAGCTGCACCCTTATGCAACTTCCCACCATTCGTTCATCAGCAAATACTTCTTAATATAAGCTCCTACTCTGTGTCAGGTATTGTTCTAGGCACTGGGGCTATAATCGTGAACTAGACAGATGTGGGCCCCTCCTTAGTGCAGTTTATAATCCAGGGCTCTCTCCACTACGCACTCTCCTACTCTGCCTCTTAAACAGGGGCTATAGCACCAGATGCCAGCACATGACCATCCGTGTGCAGAGCTCAGTGCATAAGCCAAGATTCCACTGTCATGGAGTTTTCCACGGCCTTTCTCATCACACTCCCCTGGCCCTAAAGTTTCACCTTTTGTAATATGCTCTCTCTCTGCTAATCTACCCTGCATGATCATTTTAAGCAGATTTTATGGAGGGAATTATTCAACAAGAGAAACCTACACGGTATAATTTCCTCCCCCTTCTGGATCTCCTAGGAATAGACTGTCACCAATATCTGTCCCTGTCAAGCAACTAGATGATTGGGCTGTTTCTCGAATGCTTTGGCCCAAGCAGTCCTGACCAGCTCCCACAGCCTGCACCATTCCCAGAGAGAAGGGAGTCCCTCATGTAGATCTGTTGCAGCCTTGATGTAGGGGAGCAGTTGTGCTGAGGGGCAAAAACTGAAGCTGCGGGTAATAAGACCCTCAGCACATCCAAAAGCCATTGACTGACTGCCACCCAGCAGACCTTAGAAAAGGAGCTAGCTGTTCCTCTCTAGTATGCCTGACTTGGGCCCCAGCCATAGCTGAAATGAAATAGGTCAAAGAGGTTGCTGACTAGAGTGAACAGGTGATGTTTTAGTTACTTATTTTGGGTCCCCTGCATGCTTAGAACTTCACTGCAAGGTCAAAGTAACAGCCCACACGAAAGTGGGCTAGACATGTAAGAGATGGAAAATG
Source organism: Indri indri (assembly GCA_004363605.1). Taxonomy (NCBI): domain Eukaryota; kingdom Metazoa; phylum Chordata; class Mammalia; order Primates; family Indriidae; genus Indri; species Indri indri. Next base: position 2,998 of record RJWJ010004442.1, read on the forward strand.
TTGACGGTGGCACCTAAATATAAATGAGAATATGGGTGGATTCCGGAAACCGCAAAGCAGTGTGCCCGACACTGAGCCCCAGTAAAATTCTGGACCATGTTATCAAGCAAGTGGCTTTTGCGCATTTAGAAAAGAATGTGGAGCCCACACACTTTGGGACTTGAAAAGGTTAAAGAGGAAACCTCTGAGCAGCTCCAGGCAAGGAGAGATGTTTGATGATGAGAAGCAGGAAGGGCAATAGTGTTCCTGCTTCTGTTACAGCACCTGGAGGAGGTTCTAAATTCAGAACATCATAAAGGCAATGAAAGCTCCAAGAATGACTGAACTACAGCATGAATTAAATTTTGCAATAGTAAACTTGAACAAAAATGCAAAGGAGAGCCGGGCACAGTGGCTCACAACTAAAATCCCAGCTACTTAGGAGGCTGAGGAGGGAGGATCACCTGAGGCCAGGAGCCCGAGAACAGCCTGGGCAGCAAAGCGGGACACTATCGCAAAAAAAAAAAAAAAATGCAAATGACAATCTAGAATACTTTATAGTAGGTTGCTGATACAGACCTCTGTTAAAGAAAATTAAAATGGATACCAGGCCTAAAGAATCCCTGAGCTGACAAAGCCAATTTGGCCTCATAAGTGACTTTAACTTTGCTTAAATTGCAAACATAAGCATATTAAAGAAAAACAGAATGTGTGACCAACCAATCAGAAGCAGTCAACAAACTTATAATTATATAACTAGGACTTTTCAACAAGATAGATCAAATAAGGCAACTGTATAACTGGAACCAATCACATTTTTCCTTGCTTTACTTCTGTCATTGTCCTATAAATGCCTTCTCCTAGCAATCCCTTTGTGGAGCTCCTGAACCACTTCTGGTTTGGAGCTGCCTGATTTATGAATTGTTTGCCCAAATAAATTCTTTAAAATTTTATTGTGCCTCAGTTTATTTTTTAACATCTCTAAGTCCTTCCCCATTTACAAAGCAGTGAAGCTCTTTTTCCAGATTGTCTGGTTCAGTAAACACACTTCTTTCCTTGCACGTCCTAAGTTCTGCTGATCCTCGGTATGTTCTACATTGTGTTGTCTTTGATGGTACTTTCATTAAAAAATGATGAAGCTTGGCCTGGATGATAATGTTTAGGGAGATTTGCACCTGGCAGAATAGCACCATACCCAGGGAATTCATTAATGGCAGCCTCGTCAGGCTGGAGCAAAGAGTGGAACACTCCAGAACTTCAGCTCTGTGCTGATGAACATTCATGGTCAAGGAAAGATGCAAAGAGTCTCTTGATAAAATTTGCTCATGACCCAAGTGGAGAGGGCTAGCTTGTCCAAATGTAAACACGTAAATACACACCAACTCCTAACCCAAAGCCTTAACCTGAGACATGGGGATATCAAGACCTGGAAGAATCGGCCTGCTCACATTCCTGCTCCGAAAGGGAGTCCTTGCTGGTTGAAGATCCCTGGCTCTTATCTGCTTGATCTCTACTCCAAAGAAAGAGAGGAGCGCACACTTCTATAGCCCCTCTGTTCTCATGCCAGGTCAGCCCCGGGAGAAAACAATACCGTATAGGTATCCATTTCATTCGAAGATCCTGGGAAAATGAAATTCTTCATAGAGCTCACTTCATGTTAAAGATCTACATACCAGACTCACTTTGGGTCTAAACGAAGTCAGTGTAACAAAATACGATTTGAACACAAATCTTAACATTCTTACTTATTTGTTCAAGGATGAGGCGTTGCACTCAGCAGATTGTTTAGGTCAATCCTGCCATTGACAAAGTAATTGTGAACCTGAAATGCTGCCTTCTCTAAAATGGCCTCCCCTTCAGCTGCCTTCCAGCCCAAATGCCCGAGGTTTATAAAATTTGGATTTAACACCCCTCCTTAGTTTTAGAAGCTACTCCAATGACTTGGATAAACTTTCTTCAAGTTTTGGCGTGCTCAGCGCTTTTTAAAGAACATTCGAGCAACTCATTCACTTTGCTTTTGGAAAATAGTTCCTAAAGGATGCCCAACGAAACCAAGAAGCATTGCCCAATGCTTGGTTGCAAGCTCTTGCTAAGAAAGTAGCAAACTTTATGAATATATTGAATGGGACTGACCCACTTTTCCTTTAGTAATTTGGGTCATTTGGTCTAGGAAAGTGCTTGGGTTGAGGACACATAGGTACACACATTCTCTCTTTATCTCTCTCTGTGACTCTGACTCTCGCTCACCCTCTCCCTTTCTCTTTCTCTCCTTCTTTTTCCTGGAATTCCTTATTGAACGAGTGGTCATATTTTTATTTCTGTATCTTATCAGCAACTTGTTTGCCATGGCCCGGGAAAGGCATTTGTTACAACATTTTTGTGTATACTGACCAGTTACGAGGAAATTCATGCCTTAAAATACTCTGCCTGGAAAATACTTTCTGTGTCCAAGAAGACAAAGTTGGCCTCAGTTTAAATTCTAACTTACGATTGGGAGGGAAAAACCCACTTTATCCTGTTGTGAAATCAGAAAACCTACTAAACTTGTTAAATGCCAAACTTCATTTCTCTTTTCAAAGTCTCAGGAAAAAAAAAATTGAAACACATGCACTGTGCCTGTACCTGCTATTTTGCTACCCTTCCCTTTTACTTTTTCTTTCTCCAAGTTTTCACCTACAAATATGATGCATTTCTCCTGGATTTAAAAATGAATGGCTAATTATATGGAGATTTTCTAAAAAGCATAAAGAAACCATAAAATGTCTCAAAAGGTCTCTATTTAGTTTGTCACTTAGGTTACTTAGGTAAGTTCATGCTAGAGAAGGCAAATCCACAATGTATATTTTTGCACACATGTATTTGCAGAGGGAAATCTTCCCAAAAGGTGTATGAAGCACCTCCCACCTCAGTTATACTCCCTCTGGTCACATATAATATAAACTATCTTCAGACCTCTAGTCCTCCCTTAACAAGGAGGTGTTCTCTAAGAAGCAGTTTGGGTTAGCTGTACAGGAGCGTCAATTGCGAGATTCATGACAGTGATCAAAAGGGCCCTGCTCTCCAGTCACCGATGAGAAACAGGACTTTTCAGTTGTTTACCAGGGTATCAGAGAACCTGGCCAAAGGATAATGTCTTCGGGGAACACTGTGAAGAGCACCTTTATAGGACTCAAGTAAGAAAATCGAGTACAGTCCTCAAGAAACAAAAGCAAAGGCCGGGCGCGGTGGCTCACGCCTGTAATCCTAGCACTCTGGGAGGCCGAGGCAGGTGGATCACTCAAGGTCAGGAGTTCCAGACCAGCCTGAGCGATGAGCAAGACCCCATCTCTACTAAAAATAGAAAGAAATTATCTGGACAACTAAAAAAATATATATAGAAAAAATTAGCCTGGTGTGGTGGCACATACCTGTAGTCCCAGCTACTTGGGAGGCTGAGGCAGGAGGATCGCTTGAGCCCAGGAGTTTGAGGTTGCTGTGAGCTAGGCTGACGCCATGGCACTCTAGCCCGGGCAACAGAGCCAGACCTCTGTTTCAAAAAAAAAAAGAAAGAAACAAAAGCAAGAGCACAGTGGAGTCCCCAGCCACAGCAAAATGGAATTTAAGTCAATTATCCAACTAACTCAGCAACAAAATTAAAAAGACCCATTCAGTTTTATGAGCATTGAAGACCCTCAATTGGTCATAAACGAAATGGCCTCCAATCTCAGATCCCCTTTCGCTACACAGCAATGCCATCCAGCTCCGGGCTGAGACCCACATACTGCAGAGAGGCAGAAAGGCTGCAGGGCATTTGATGGGAACTGGAAAGCCACACTGAGTTTGGCCCTGTATTTACATGAAACAAAATGCTAGGGGTAAAGTGCCCAGCTTTGAATTCAGAGAGTTGCCTAGCTCTCTGCTGGACATTCAGAAGATACCCACCCACCTGCAAATTCCTCAGGATTCGTACATGTCAACAATTCTGTGTTCGCTGCATTCCAGTAAGCATTTGAAACCAATCACTACAAAAAATCTTGCAGGTAATTTCCCCAGTAATTCCATGAATCCCAACAGATAGCAAAATGAGGCCCAACACAGTGGAAAAATCTCACTGCAAATTTATTCTCTTTATTCTATTCAAAGCCTTTTAAAATTAGCCATGATTAATTGGAATATTCCTAACATAAAGAAATGATACATGTCTGAGGTGATGGATACCCCAATTACCCTGATTTGATTAATTCACATCGTATGCCTGTATCAAAACATCACATGTACCCTATAAAGATATACAAATACTATGTACCCATAATAAAAATAAAAACATTAATTAATGAAAATAAAATAAAATTGGCCATAATTAAAAGAGACACTAACAAAAAGGCCTACTCCTAACCTTCCTGGCTACCCCTCTCAACTGTGTAGAACTAATACAATGCATTGTGTGATCTTCAAATCACCGAAATTTCAATCAGGTGGGAACTTTAGAAATTCTATTCAAACACCCACGCATTATCTAAACATTAGTGGTTCTTTTCATCCAAATGAGGCTTTCAGAGTGGGATGTGGCGGCTGGTGGTGGGGGAAATACAGCCAGTCCCTCCTTTCAACCCGTCTGAGCTCTACCCCCACGTCCATAGGACGAACGCACCAACAGCTTCAACCCACAAAAGCTCCAATTAAGCCCTATATTGACCAGTTGTAACCAACACACCAGAATGATAAAATATTAAAAATTAGGTTACTTAGGCTGGCAGAGGGTGTTGTGGAGTATTGGGTATACAAATGGAATAAATTTTCTGTTTATAGGTAACAGCCCCTTCAACAGATCACTTTATAGCTTAATTCTTGGCTGTACTTGAAAATAAACTATGGGGTGAAAATGAAGAGTATACTTTGCAGAGAAAAAATGCATTAAAAAATAATAACCAGTCCTCACTTGAAAAACAAACCCACACTCTTATCTGATTGGCCTCCATGGAAGAAGAGTTTATGGAATGAATAAATGCCAGCACTAAGGAATGAACAAATGAATCAATTCTACTTATAAAACACCCCCCACTGCACCATTGCAAGCTTTTAGAGAAGAGTCTGAAAAACCCTACTCTATACCACTTGGTTGGAGTTGTGCTACCTTCTACTGCTACCATTTTTGTACGTTTCTGTCTTGTATTAGCATGTAAGCCCAGCTTTACCTCTCCCATATGCCTACATGGTACCTGGCACATGGTTGGGGTTCAAAGTAACTTTTGCAGCTGCTTGGTAACTTACCCCCATTGAGCTCAGGGCACATACACGGACAGGACAGAACTTAAGCTTCCTGCTGCTCGTAAAGGCAGCCCACATTCCTTTCCCTGCTCTCCACCAACTAGGCATGTCTGCAACTCCACATTGACCCCATGTCCCTGTGACCCTCAGGGAGCCCTTGTCCAGAATAGAGGCTCAAGCAGGCCTTTTCCTTAGTGGAGATCCAAACCCACAGCAGGGCTGAGATATTGGAGACAGAAAAGCATTGTGGGCCTCAGATGGTCCGTTTTGGAGAGTAGGCAAAAGCCCAAACACCACCTGTTTTCAATATGAGTTTCTTTGTTACCAAAAACACATTTTTACTTAGGCCTCAAATTAGGCCAAATGCTGAAGCAGCCTCCAGTTCCCCAGCAGGCCAGCCCTCCCCAGAGCAGGGATCCGCCTGTGTAATCAGCTTGCCTGGGCCACGGTGGTCTGGCTGGTGTCCATTCACGGTGCCCTCAGCCCTCAGTGCTCACTCAGCTTATCTGCTATCCAGATAGCCACCCGACAAGTCTGGCCACGTCACCAGACGGGCTTCTGCCTGTTATTAAAGCAGTGATTGGGATGAGCCATATCTTCCCTTAGGGGATTAGCCAAAAGTATAGACGAAATGGAAACGATCTTCCTCTTGGCCAGTGATGATGAGGTTCTGGAGACCATCTTGGTGGCATGTTCTCTTGAGGGTGAGAAACAGTCCAGCAGCTGGTGTTCTGTGGAGCTAACGAGTGATTTTGGAAACCTGAAAACAGCTTCCCACACCCTTCTCTTCCTCTCCACCCTTACCCCAAATCCCAAAATGACAGCGCCATTGCTTCAGCTTAAAGCTTTGCTCCCTGTCAAAATGCAAATCCTCCAGGAGGGAAAGAGACTGTCAGAGCCTCTGGGGCTTGTGGGGTGGGAGGTAGGAAGGAGCTGATTTCTGGGAGGCTGAGGGGGCTTCAGACAAACCTGGCTTTCTCACATTTCTTCCCAGAACTAACCTTGGATTTCACAGAATTCACAAAATTCTGGACAAAGCAGGACTTCAACTGGCGACCCGATTATAATGTGGTGTAAATCATTGCTACTCAAGGTGCGGTCTTCAGACCAGCAGCATCGGCTTCACCTGCCATGTGAGAAAGGAATTCTCAGGCCTCACTCCAGACCTACTGAATCAGAATCTGTATTTTAAAAAAATTCTGAGATGATTGACATGCCCATTAAAAATTGAGATTTATTAGTATAGGTGACACAAGCAGACCTGGGTTCAAACCCTATATCTACTACGTACTAACTCTGTGATCTTGGGAAAGATCATTAAATTCTATAAGCCTCAATGTGCTCATGTGGAAAATAGAGATTATATTCCCTGCCTCATGGGGTTGTTATAAGGATTAAATGATAGTGTTTATTATTACTTAGCACAGGGGCTAGTACTAAGAGGTAGTGATCAATTCATTATTACTTGTGCATCCAATGCTCAATTGCTGGTGCATAATCATATTTCCTTCCTTTTTCTCACCCCTCGGGACGAAAATGGCAGTGGAAGTCCACCTTCAAGTCAGATCCAAGTCCTTAATGGAAAAGATACCCCTCCAGGCACAAATATTAATTGAAAGAACACTTCTCATCCTTTCCACTCTGTGCTAACTAGAAAGAGGGTTTTATTTTTTCAACTCTGAGCTTCAGAATCTGTAGGTCCGAGATTGTGCAGATTTCATTGTGATTGGTCTGATCACGCCAGTAGTAACTGCCAGAGAAGCATGTCACAGGTGACAAGATGACAGAGCCCAGCCTTTAAGGAAGCTGGATAAAAGCTAATGATGCGGCTTGCCACCGAGCTGATAGGGCGTCCTGTCACAGCCTTGTATGTGTCCATACAGTCAGGACACTGATGACTTTTAACAAAAGAGCAGAACTGGCATCTCCAAGGAGTGCTGGCTCCTTCCAAGGACGGTGGTTCTTTGGGAAGCCATCAACTGGCTCCAGCCATATTGCCACACTCATGAGACTAGACTTGAAGCACTGAGTTAAGACCTGCCTTTGGAGCCCACTTCTGAGCCACATGAGAAAATCTCTCTCCTTTTGTAGTCACATCTCATTCCTCAGCAAAACTGCTTACGTTGAGGCTGAGAGCATCCCGTGAGGAATTGCCTTCCCTGGCACCTAGCTCACATACGAAAAGATCTGTTTGATGATAGAAACCTACAGGCCAGTGGATTTGGCCTATACTACGTTCTGCCTATTTTTAAAAATTATGTTTATCAACAGAGGCTGAAGATGAAGCCCAAGGTAGGGGCTACTCCAAGTGTGCTGCAGGGTGGGAAGGCATTCCCCACTGAGTTGCAGGAACAGTGCCTAACCTCTTGAGGAGACAATTTAGGCAGACACCGTGGCAAAAGTGAGGGCCTACCTATTAAAAGAGAAGAAAGGCCAAGTGTGATTACTAGGAGGGGGAGGGGGCAATTGTCTGAAGGAAGATTCTATGGCGATGTCAAACTCTCCATCACAGTTAGAGAAGTGTGGATCTGCATTAACCGTATTTCAACAAAACCAAAAGCAAATTCAGAGGCCACGTCTGAACACGCAGCAGCCAGGCCCAAGGAAGGGAAGTGGAGGAGAGGAGTAGGGCTTCTGCAAAGGTAATGGCTTCAGGGTGGGGGGCTTGAAAAAGGGAACACACATCACGCCAGTGGTGAGAAGATGGGTACCATTATAGATGGAATCCATCTTGAAATCAAAAGTAACATCATGTCCTTTGAAAGACAGAAAATGCTCTTCTGTCGCAGGCATACTTAAGGTCACTCTTCTCAGCTGGAAATAGAACAAATCTTTCCACAGCAACATACTTAGATTCAAAAACAATTGACTAGAATACATGACTGTGGTGGATCTGGGCTCCTCCCTTTGATCTGGTCAGGCAGTGGTGATCCATGTAGTCAGAGAACAGAGTCACTGGGGCACAAATAGTCTCCTAATCTCTACCCTAAGCCCTCCCTGGGGTACAACTGCCAAGCCCCAACCCACTGCATCACATGATAGTCAATGCAACCAAGCCCCTGAACAGTCTTGGCCAAGGTGGCAGCCACTGTTATTCTCCGTGCATCTTGATTCACGTGAATGCACCAAACACACCATCCAACTCTCACTGTGTGTGGTGACACCAAGGGAAGTGCTCCACTCCTCCCACCGGGACAACCAGGAGTTCAGCGAGGCTTCTCCAATCTAATTAGGGAGGGAGCAATGCAGGGCCCACATACAATGGCTACTTTCAAAGCTAATACCACAAGGCAGTTCCTTAAAACATTTTCTCCCAAAACATTAGTTATTAGGTTATGCTATGGTCTAATCTCTTGTTAAAATTCAAAGCATTCACACCAAAAATGGGTTTGGAGTAGGAAAAATATCTGTAGATCATAAGACGGACAAGCCAATTTTTTCCAGAATTATCTGGGTGTTTGTTTAAGTATCTATTGGCAACACGTAAGAATCTTCAAGGAGCTTTTTGTTAGCAACTTCTGAAAACTTCCATTTCCAGTGGAAATACTGACAGCAACTTCAAAGTCTCAGCCACCTAATTACCGAGCAAACACTACATGTGTATACACTACAGAGTCTGCAGAAAAGCCTTTCTAATATGCAGAGCTGCCTAAAGATAGCGCATTGTAAGTAATGAGATCCCTGTCATTGGAAGTGTTCAAGCACTGGTTGGGCAACCACCTGGCAGGACTATTGTAGAGGATAATTAATCATCGAGGATTCAAGATTGACCTGGATGACCTTTCAAGGATTGTGGGAGTTGAGTCAGGCTGGTTTCTGTCTAGAAGGTCATATATTGATTTCTGTGTAGCTCTACATTGCATTTCGGAATCCCTGAAGTTCAGTGAAGTTTCCTATCCCCACCAAAGTTGCTGGTGGCTTCTGCAGTGATATAGTGCTCCACTTCTCCATCCCAGATGGAGCAAGAATGCCCTTTACTCCTATTAGTGTTATCCTCTGGTAGAACACGAGCGTAGCCAACCTAATTATCTGCCTATCCAATAGCCATTCTTCCCTTATTCCTTATCAGTCATCCCCTAATTTGTTCAATGACCATCCTCCTTCCTGCAGCCATGTCTTTTAGGTAGAACTGGCCTCAGCCCAGCCCGTGAATCTTGGTTAGCCTTTATTACTCTATGGTTTATGGCATGTGAGCTGATTCTAGGCACCAAAAGGTAAGGGAACATTGCTGGGAGAAGGTACCTTCTGGGAAAGATGTCTCAGCTTTTCAAAAGAGACTGGAGAGAAATAGTCTCTTATTGCTACCAATGGAAAGTGGTGTGTGAAGATGTGTTACCATTACGACTGTTACAGCCATCTTGCAGCCATAAGGAAAGCTATCCAACACGTTGAAGTTGGCAGAGTTGAAAGATGGAAACAACCTTGATCTTTGATAATATTATAACATTGAGAATTAACCATCCCCAGAGCTTCTCTATATCATGGCTTTCTGCTGAAGTGCTATGTTGTAAACTATCCCTTAGTGTTTAAATCATTTTGAATTGGAGTCATCATCACTTGCAGCCAAGAGCACCTTAACTAATACCACAGTCTTTGAAGCAATCTTGTGGTGAAACCACTTTTTAAATCCATGGAGTCTGGGCCAGAAGATTATTTAATAGAAAGGATGGCCATGGGGAGCCCTTAGATTTACCCTTTCCCTTCAACACTGGTCTATAAACACCCCAATAGCCTGTATCCTCACTTGAGTTTCCCTCGTGGAATCATCATGCTTGGGTGACTCCTTGATCCTTATAAAACAAGACCCTCTATACTTGCCTGACCTTTTCTGGATGCTGGGGTACGGTGGACATAGCTTAGGTATAATCACAGGACAGAGCTTAGGAATGTTCCTAAAGCCTAACCTGTCAGTGCGGCAGGATGACGGCAGTCTAAGGCAACTCAGCTGATTCCTTTCTTTCCAGTATTTCCCTGGAGGTGCCCCAACTGACTGCACTGCAGGGCTGTGTGCCCTGCATCAAATTCCAGGCTCAAAATCCCTTTGTTTAGGCCAGTGATTCTCAAAGTGTGGTCTCTGGACCAGCAGCATCACATGGAAACTTGGCAGAAATGCACATTCCCAAGCCCCATCCGACCTACTGAATCAGAAGTAGGGGTTGGGGCTTAGCCATCTGTGGCTTATCAAGCCCTCCAAGATATTCTGAGGCATGCTCAAGTTGGAGGACCACTGCCCTAGACTTTGGATACTGCAATGACTGGTAACTGGGAGTGTGGAAGATTCTTGAGTCTCTAACTTGATTATTTTGCACTGACAGGGTCCCATCTGACTCTGTAATTACACTTTTATTGCTGTGATTATTTGATTGTCTATTTCTGTCACTAGCGGTGAGCTCCACCAGAATGGGCAGGCACCAAGTCTATTTTTCTTCGTTACTGTATCCCCAGTACCTAGCACAATGCCTGGCACATGGCATGTCCTCCTCCAGTGTCTGTGGAACAGATAAAGAAGGGCCCTCATGGGCCACATAAATTACTGAGTGGAATATTTTGCTCCATACTAAATTCAGCAAATTCCTAAGATAATTATCTAGTTGATCTTCAAATTGTACAATATGTTTTCTCTCTTAGTCCATTTTCTGCTGCTATGACAGAATACCACAAACTGGCTAATTTGTAAAGAAAAGAAATTTATTTCTCACAGTTCTAGAGGCTGAGAAGTCCAAAAGCATGGCACCAGTATCTGGCAAGGGTCATCCCATGGCAGAAGAGTGAAAGGCAGAAGTGAGTATGTGAGAGAGAGAGAAAGATGGGGGCCAAACTTACCCCTTTTTTTTGAGCTAATTCCCTCAATAACTAACTCACTCCTGAAGCAAAGGCATTAGTCACCTAGAGGATTCACCTCTTAACACTGTTACAATGGCAATTAAATTTCTACATGAGTTTGGGTGGGGACATTCAAACCATAGCACTCTCTAAGCTGGGTACAACTGATAAATTGACTTTCAGGTTTTCTTAACTTCAGCTCACAATGATGACAACTTCAAATTATTCCACAGTGTGACTTCCACTCAGACAACTGCCATGCTACGAAGCCATTAGTATTAGCCACTGCCCATTGCAGGGCATGTCCTGAGGGATACCCTTTCCTTTATTTGCTTTTGCCAAAGCCTTGACTGCACAGAACACTAAAGACCCAAAGGCCAATCTAAGAGGAAACATGCGCAGAGCCTAATGGGTCCAAGAGGGTCTTTTGTTGGCAGCAGCCCACCTCTACTCACCCCCTGGCCTTCCAAGACCACTTTGGATTTTGGGGGAAAAGCAGATGGGAATTAGATACTGGGAAATACTTCTGCATTGCCGTCTCCCTTCTGCCTGTCAACCCTGGACCGAGAGGAGCTAGTGCAGCCTTGCTATGTGACCAGTAGAGAAGAGCTTTAATTATGGAAGGGATGACACTCCCCATGAGTTTTGCAGGAAATTGGCAGGAGGGAGCGGGGTGGGGGATTGTGCAATAGAGAGGCGCTCATCTGAGTGCCCTGCCTGCCTGCTAGGAAAGAGGCTTATTGTGTGGAATTCTTCCCCCTAGTTGCAGTGATGAAACAGAGTAGAAAGAGGCATACATTAAGGATAGGGGAAGGTGAAAAGGCAGGGTAAAGGGACCACTGGGAGCCTCCCCTGTGCAAAATCCCTAAATCAGAATGTGTCATCATTAGAGACTTAGATTCTTTTGCAGCCATAAAGAACGAGGCTTTACACTCCCAACTGCTCATTTTCTATAAAACCTCAGCCATAAAGATTTTTAACTGAATGCAGCCTTCCCGGTATCACCTGGCAATGGCAGGTGCACAGAGACACAGCGTGTGCAGGCCAGCTCCATTGTACATGCTTACAGTGCATTCTAAATGTTTATAGAGAGGGCGACAAGAGTGCAGGTGGGGCCAGGGTCCGTCTCAGAGTCCGTGCAGCAGGAGCTCTTTCCTGCCCAGGTTCCAACCTGTGCCCACTGCAGGAGGTGGGACTCAGTGGCCAGATATCAGAAATGCAGTGAACCCTCATCCCAGGGCCTAAGTGGTCATGGAGCCGGGTAAGCAAGGCACTGTACAATAGTCGCTACTGCTCAGGGCAAAGCCCTGTGATAGAGCACACTATCCCCCCTGGCACCCTAGCCCCTGCAAGGGTATTCCTTACCTTGGAACGCCATTGTGCTTTCCAGCTCCCAAAGTACTGGTGTGTGCATCTTCCCACTATATCCTCATAACCATTCCGTGCAGTAGACAGGGCAGGGATTGCCCCATTTAAGAGAACAGCCCACCGGGAAGTCAAACAGCTGTTGTGCAGTTTTTGAATTAGGATCTAGGGTACCCAAGTGATAACCTGACATAAGTCACCTGGGGTTGGGAGGTGAGCAGGCAGGGCTCTGTCCCTCCCATCCCTCGTCAGAATGGCTCCTTAACCTGATTTATACTTGGCCCCTCAACCCACTAGCTGGCTGCCTAATGGCTGAAAATGTTTCCTAACGCCCATGCAATCCCAGGTCCCTGGAGGATGGTGTCTGGGGAAGCAGACCCCAGGGATGCTTCTCAGTGTTTCTCTTCAGAGTCGGGAGGCCACAGCAGAGTAGAGTGGCCTGAGATGTCTGGGATCTCTGGAGTGCCTCCGGGGGCAGGGCTGTGGGAGGGAGCTGGAAGCCACGCTTAAAGATTTGGGGAAGGTGTGTGCATGTGGCTGGCCAGAATGCAACAGTGCGAGGGATGGCGAGACTGGGAGGATCACTTTTAACATGTCTTACTGCGTCCCAAACCTAGACATCCAGAAAGCACCACCTATGCTGAACCGCACTGTCTTCACTGGAAACCTCCCAACCCGGATGGTTTGGGGAGGCTGGAGTTACACGGTGTAAAGGGGGCTGAGGCCCCTCATCTTGCACAGTACGGTGCTGAGCACCTTGTCGAGCCCAAGCACGGCTTCACAGAATCCATGCCACATACTCTTACCTGGTCCATCTTCTTTAGACACCCTGTGCATCATGTCTCATCCTCCTCAGGAGTTTTCGTTAGAGCCCGCCCACTTGAATTCGAAGCCGCCTTGCCTCCCTTCCGAGGGCCTCGCATTCTGCTCGCATCCTTCCCCAGTCCTGTGCCAGGAAGCCCAGCACCTCTGCTTTGTGCCCCCATTTCCCTTCTGCTTCCTCACTCCCCACACCCACCCCCCACCGCTCTGCCCTTCCTCCTGCAATTCCAAACCAGCCAGTGCTTTATTGAGTGTGTGAGGCAGCCTGCAGCACCCAAGGCATTATAAGAACTAACGATGGGTCCCGCCCACGAGGAGCTCCTGAGAGAATTCCCTCTCCTCCCATCCAGCCTGGCTTGAGGCCTGCCTCCCCCCAGGACGTCCCCCTGACCAATCCAGCGTGCACTGTGCTCCCTTGCCCCACTAAGAGCTTATGCATTCACTGGCATGTTTCCTGGGGAGCCTTGTCTCCCCAGTAAAATTATGGGCTTCCTGAAGGCAGAGATGTCATCTTACACAGTTTTTCTCTTGCCCTCCTTTGCAGAGACCAGGGCCAGATCTGCCATAAATCATATTAGCGCCTCACATTCTATGTGATTTTGGAGGCCCACACATCCAGAGCCGCACCTTTGCTAACCAAGGGCTGGCCTCTCTAGGCACTTCTTTGGAGTCTCTGTTTCACTATGACAAGGACCTTCGAATTCTTTGATTGGACATAAATTATTTAACACAATTTCCCAAAAGGAACCTAGTAGACAAACTTCACAATGTAGGGCACGTAGGGGTTTATCCAGCCCTGACTTATGTGCAGGCCCATGGCCCAAGGGGCGGGTCGAATAATAGCTGGTATCACTCTCTGACAGCCAGCTCAGATGCCACCTCCTTCCCCCTTTCCACCCTGATTCACCTTCTGGGTCCAGTGAATTTGTTCGCCATGCACTGACCACCATAAGCCTCTGCTGCACCGCTCATTGATTAACGCAGAAATTCTCTTTTTCAACATGAATCATTTACTCATCCTAGGGGGGTAGTCTGCCTTTAGTTTTAGGAGTTCACCCTCCCCACAGCTCCCGATTCTATAGGTTTATGTGACTGAGACATTGCCTCGCAGTCTCTCTGCAGACTAGTGAGGCATCACTTGTCTTTCCCTTGGCCATGGAGCCCCCAGTCCCTGCTGACCTTGCTGTCCTCCCTGTACCTTGTGTCAAGGTGAAGGTCCAACACCAGAGTCCTGAGTCCTCCTAGATCAAGACCTTTCCCATTTTGCCTGATGGGCTTGCTAGCATATGTGTTCAGGAAACAACCAACAAAAGTTCTGGGTTTCATTCCTGGGTAGGAAATGGCAAGTCAAAATCTCTTCTTCCTAAAGCACAGATTTTGTTTTTAGACATTGTTTTCTAATGTGTACTAAGACCAGTCCAACAGGAAAAACTTACTGTTACACTCCCCATCGAGAGCAGTGCCTGTTTATCCCTGTTCTTTGTGTCCAATCTCTGACCCAGGTGTAGATTTTAAGATGGAATTGTGTTGAGGACACTTTAAGGAGCCCAGATTATGTTACTGGAAGCCACTGATGCCGAGACGTACTTCCCTCCCCACAGAGCCCCAGCTGCTTAAGCAGGTATGGATTTTCCCTGTGGAAACCGTGGTCTTTTTCTTACATTGGATTTGCTTGAGTGTTTAGCATGTTGAGCCTTCCCAGCACTGCAGCTGCTGGGGCCCCCCAGAACCCTTTCACACAGGGTCTCGTGAGGGTGTCCTGGAGAGGGTGGACAGGATCACGCTGGCGTTAACACCACTTATTCAAGAATCAGCACGTCGGTGCCACATAGTCCCCACATCACTCGAGCTCTTTCTATTTTGAAGTCCACAGGGAAGGAGCCACTGTGTGAAGTTAGAAACCCTTTTCATCATAGAGATTTGCCTCCAGATGGCCCTTGACTCCTTCACCCCTACTCAGGTCAGCCATGTCAACCAGTGAGTGCCTCCAATAGCCATCACCCTGACCCTTCCTCAGGGCCAGGGCAGCTCTACGTTTGGCACGCTTGACGAGCCTCGTCCTTCCTAATGAAGGATTTACACAACGTGGAATAAGGGTAAAGGGAAATCGAAGGAAAAGCAGCACTTGACATCTCTGATGGCAGACCAACATCTGCTCCAAACCTGCTTCTTGCATTTCTTACGTGGGTGTCACCCTCAGCCAAGTTACCTAACTTCTTCATGTCCTTTGACTCATCTGCAAAATGGAGTGACTTCTGCTCTGCAGGACTTTGTGAGAGAATCGATGCGGCCCAGCCTTAGAGCCAGGCACACAGGTTCTTCCTGCCTCCCTTCTCAGTCAGGATAGTACAGGTAAATGAACAGCAAATGCCTAGTTTCTTTTTTTTTTCCTTTTTACAATAAATGTGTCTAAATGACTGTTTGTGGCTGCTGCCAGAATGTGTTGAAAGGTATTCAAAACTGAAGTGGTAGTGTGAAAACCATTTTTCATTACATTTTAAAAGAGAGGTGAGATCAGGGGCAGTAAAGACCTTTAGAGACAAATGGACTGAAAGAGCGTCGGGAACATGACGCGCCTGCTCAGAAAATCACCCACTGGCTGTGATTACTTCTTTGTGGCCAACCTGGCATCAAAATGCCCTGTGCGGTGAGTCACCACAAACAGCGGGTTATAGTCAGCTTTAGGTTATCTATGGTGATGCAGAAAAGCAAACCCAGGCAGTGGTAAATCTAAGAAATTCTATTTGCATTCTGGAATGCATTTTATATGTATTTTCTTTTTCTTGGCAGGAGACTTACCTTCCTAATTATGTTTCCCTTTGGCTATTATTAAAATCAGTCTGCATTCCCCAAGCACACAATACTGACAGCCCATAAGTGACAGGGTAAGGTCTACCTTGGATTGTTTGAAAATACACAATAAATCAATAAATCTGTGTGCATAGGTGTACACACACACACACACACACACACACACAGAGGTCTTCTAATCCTATCATGCAAGAAACACGAGAATTAAGAATAACATGGAAGTTATTGCCAAAGGCTTCCCCAAAGACCAGAGAATAAGATCATAAAACCCTTCTTGGGTCATCACACACCTACCCTTATCTTTACTCTTTAACCACACTTGTCATCTTTCATCTGCTTTTACCTGGTTGGACTGATGTACGAAGATCATTTTCTTTCCAACAACCTTGTGCTTTTTTTTTTTTTCCAGAATTCCTAACATTTAAGAAATGTCAAAAGTAGAGTGTAATGTACATTTAATTCCACACGTGGACACTCATGCTGATAAATGCATTCCTATAGATTTTACTGATTAATGATGAAGTCGGAAGTCTCTTCAAACACTTGATTCATAAAAATTCAACTTTACATGGAAACTGAACTTGGGATAATTATTTGCATTCTCTAATGACTCCTTGACCATTGGATGCAGTAACCTAATACCCTCAAGGGTACTAATGTGCTGTTTTCCGAGAGGATCTTGCCAATTGCTTTGGTCTTCTTCACTGGTGATGACAGGAAAACAAACTCCCAAAAATGAACCTTAACACAGAAAGCATCCTAATTGAGCACTCTGGGATTATAGCACTATAATGCCAAACTGCTCCTCTAATTCTATTTAATGTTTGTCTCTTGAAAAACAACCTAGATTAATCTGAGCCAAAATGCAGTAAAAATCAAAATCTGGTACCACCATGAAGCCATGCCTTTAGAATAGGAATCGCAAACTTAATTATTGATGTGTATCTTTGGAGTCCTCTACTCTCAGTATTTTTTAAATTATCTTAAAAAATAGGGCATTATATGCATAAAATGCTACATTTCATATTAAAAAAGAAAAATCTCTACTCCTATTTGCTTATGAATGCATAAGAAACTTTGGAAGAAGATAAGCAACTGGTAAGAGCTTCCTAGGGGTGTGGGGGCAACTGGGCAGATGGATGCAGAAATGGGAGGGAAACTCACTCAATATCTTTCTATGTTTTGGTGTTTAAACCCTGTCAACATATTATCTAATTAAAAACTAGACAAGTAATATTATAGGGCATTTGGCTCACTAATGGACTAGAATCCCTGCTACCATGTCATCTTTCAGAAATTTTTCACACATATAAAAAGGAATTTGAGAAGAATTAGGAGGTATAAAAGTAGACTGAATTTGTAAAATATATCATGGAATGCAGAGTTATATTTTTTCCCACTAAGCTCTCAGTTGGGAGAATTTTCTGAGTACTTTTCTGTTATTTTAAAAGGTAGAAAGTTGTATTTGGTAGTTTGGTATTTGCTTAACAGTGAGATCACTCACTCACACACACACACACACACTCACACACGCCTCTGCTAGTAGATAACTGTTATTAACTTATTATCTTTTAGCTGTGTAAATAGACATATTTTGTTCACAAAAAGGGGAAGTAGAACTTTGTGTAGCACCATCTACATCTATTTTTATTTTGGTTCTGTAATCACAAATGACAATTTCTACTTCACGTAAATTGTTAGGTTTCAAACACTCAGTAACTAAAGTTTAAAAATTTAAGTCAATTCTTTCCAGAGCCTTTTAATCAAAATAGGTGCTATTACTATTTCTGAAATAAAATATAAATCTAAAGTTGTAAATTTTTTAACGTACAGAGTAGGTGAAGTGTTTGAAAGAAAAATACATGACTTTATAAAACACAACCCCTTCACATGCTATTAACTTTGGAAAAGTCAGGTCTTCTCCTAACAAGGCTTTTATTCTACCTCATACTCAAAACTCTTAAGGTTTTAAATATTCAACTTGCCTCTATTCTTTTTTTGGGGGGGGGAGGGGTGAGAATGAGCCTGCCAACTGGTTATAAGCCAAGAGTTATCCAGTCAGACCTGAATGGAAAAATCTATGATTTGTTTATTTCATAGTTCAAATTCAAAAGCAAGAGACAATTTAAATAATAAAAGGAGAAGAGGAAAAAATGCAAAGAAAGAAAACAAATAAATAAGAGTCCAGAAGAACCTTCAAGAATATTTAATTCGGAAAATGTTATTGGTTTAGAGAACTTGACTGAAAGAAAACAGCTGGGTAGAGTTCAAGGTTTTAAATTAAAAACAATCTAACAAGGTCTATGGGGATAACTCTTTGAGCCATATTTTGGAGACCAGATTCGTTTCTACCAAGTAAAAGTAATGGCAGTCTAAGCTAAAAAGGAAATTCCTCACAACTGAGGTAGTTACTAAGTATCAGCACGTTTTCCAAGTTCTCACAAGGCAGCTTAGCTATTTACAATCTATTTTTCCTCATACATAAATGGAGTGCCTTTTCAATTTTATGTCTTCTGTGATTTGTTTTAAAAAAAAAACACTATACACACCAGCCAGAATATGCCTATTTTATTAACATCATGCTTTAATAAATAACTGGCTACTTCTAATAAAATTAAGCCTCTGTTTACAACAGCCCCCAATATTCCATGTTGACCATTCTGTAGAATTTGGTGTAAAAAGTTGAATGAAATGTAGACCCTGAGCTATCAAGTAATTATGTTTCAATATAAAAATAGAGAATTACTCTTACAACTGAAGATTGAACAATAACACAAACAACCTCTTTGTGGGTTTTAGGTTCTGTGGAATTGGTTGGCATTAATGGCTGTCTAAAGCAGGAAGAGACTTGCAGAATTTTAGCCTTTCTGTAGACTTTTGGGAACTCCTTTTAAAGTGATTTGTTATATTCTCATAGTTTTATGAGCCATCATTTGGTAAGGACACAAGGAAAGGATTCCCAAGGGGCCAAGGCAGTTGTTAGTCTTTGGCCTGGGACAACAGATGTGGCCTTTGCTAGTTCACCCACGTGGCTATGGGTCACCGCTAAGATGTAGTCTTCTCAGGTTTACCTATTCCCACCCCTCCCCCCGCCAAAAAAAACAACACATAAAAAAATCTGGACACATAATTCTCCTCCAAGTGGGCTCCTTGGCTGATATGGGAAGCACACAGCTGTGAACCACTGCAAGACCTTCGCTTTACTAATAACAGGGGACTGGGCAAGAAAAAGACTCCAAGACACCTTATACTCTCTTAAAACAAAAACTGGGATCAAAAAACAAATGCGAATACACGTACACAGACGAAACTTTGCTCGAGTGTTGACAACTATTCCCTGAGCCCAGGCTGTACCCCGAGTTTGGCTAGCTCCCAGACAGCTCCCTATATATGGTTAGGTTTGAAATCTGGACCACTGTAACAAGGGGGACCAAATGAGATTGTTGGTCATTTACTGCTGCCATTGGGATATTAATTCAAATAAGGTCAGTGTGGACATGAAAACTAGCACACAGTGGCTTGCTAACTTAAAAAAAAATACACCCCCAAATCCAAGTGTGAACATGTGATAACTGGGACATCCTGAATGCCTTATATCTATCTATCAAGAATCTTCTAAATGGATTACAACTTTAAGTGGGTTCAAGAAATGGACCTATATTTTAGCTTCTGTAATTCAACTCCAACCAAAATGGTAGTCTGCAGTCTCTTCCAATCCAGCTACGAATGAAGTATGTATAACCTTCTTGGATTTACGCTTGAATACATCTGACAAGTGGCTCAGAAGCCCACTTGTGCCTTCACATTCTGTCCTAACTTAATAATAATTAAAAAAACAAAATCACCTCCACTTCTCTCCACATACGGCAACTAAAATAACAGGGATAAATGGAAATTTTACCGCTTGTTGGGCTTTTTCTTTTAATAAGATAACATGATAAATAAAACCTGCTTCTGTACAGCTATTTAATATTTCAGAAACACGTACATGTTACATGCCAAGAAAGGACCCTGGTTTTCTTGTAAGAAACAAGGTGAGATCATAATTGAAAAAAAACCCACAAACAAAATGAGAAAAAAAACAAACAAACATACAATAGAGTGATAAATCACAAATGCACAACTAACTACAGTTCTGTACCTACACTGTTAGCCACATTTAACACGATTCTGGGGGAGCAGGAACCAACTTAACGTACAAGTCCCTCTTCCTCCCCTGAAACTGAGTGAAAAAACAAAGTCAGCATTTTTTAAACCAGTGGCCACATAGTAAAAACTGTACATTGTTGTCCATTCACTTAAAAAGCAAAGTCACTAGAATGATATAAAAGTGATAACCGGTGCCTTTTAACTTTTTGATGATGAACGCTTTTTCTCAGAGTTTGAGAATTATCTCCACTCTCTCTGCATAACCAGAAACAAGATGCAGAAGACAGCAAGGAGGTAGGGCTGTGCCCCAGGACAGGCACCAGCACTGTCGGCTTTGTCGTTGGCACTTTTCCCGGCGTGGTCTGTGGCGTTGTACTCAAACTCCGGGGGGCACTGCTGATACTCACATCCACTTCCACTTCCTTCTCCACTATTTTCATCGCCTATTTTTAAAAAATGGAATACCGATTTCATTCCCCTTATTTTCATGAGGAGGCATGCAAGAACAATTTGTACTTGAAAACTGCAAATGCTTACTGATGTCGAAGAAGTCCACGTCATTCCCATTGTAAGCATTCTTCATTTTACTGGTCATAACCCGGAGGGCCATGATTTGACGGAGGATCAGTATGTCCGGTTTGCTAGTGTCAACCTCGACCTCTGGGTTGTTGCCCTGGTTGGCTAATCCATTTCCTGTCACTGCAAACAGGTACCTGACATGAGAAATGACCCCAGTAAGATTATTAGGAAAGCAAACAGAATGAGAAGATCATCAAATATATCTGCTAGATTTCTAGTATTTCCACAGAGCACAATTAATAATGGAAGTTCTTTAATTCCTACTGAACACTTATCTCTCCTTTTTCTGGGTATGTCTTATTTCTCCAATTTGACTATAACCTTTTTGAAAGCTACCCCTATCGTGGAGGTTGGGGTGGCAAAGTAAATTGCCCTCCGAACGGGTAACTTATCCAAGTTAGTGAGTGTGTAAGGGAGGGACACAGGGCATCAACAGGTCAGAGGATGAGACCTTTCAAGAACTGGTGCTTTATGAGGCCAGGCCATTAAGCAAAGGGCCACAGACATTAAACATTTTTAAAACAATGACACCATTGGAACAGTCCTAATACTAGAACACAACTACTGTCAATCTTTTGACCCAGCACTCTTTGCGAGTAGCTGGAGACCTTCTCAACATTTCTACTGCAAAGCCCATTCCTAAGAACATCTAGAAGCCTTCCATCTTGTTGTTGCCTACTGTGTGTGAATTGCTTCCTGATGCCACCTCTGACGACTGAGAGAACCCTCTCTGAAGGTCACCCAGGCATGGAGGAAGGGAGAGACTGCAAATCCATTCAACAGAGCTAACCTGCTTTTGCCTTTTCCATTCCAGCAGTCATCCTCATTGCCATTTCCTGCGGCCATCCTCTCATCATTGCAAACGGTGCTCGGAAGAGAGGACCAGAATTTCTTGGCCTGTTTTAGTTTCTCCTTGACATCAGTAACCTAATTAAGAAAAAAAAACAAAAGACCTCCGTAAAACACCACAAAATTACCTAAGGATGTGCCCTTTGACCATTTCTAAAGTATCTCCAGAGTGATAAGCAATTCGCTGTCAACTTTAGTTGGGAGAGAAAGATACAGATCCGACTTATACTTAGAAGTACAGAACCACTAGAATAATAGTTGACATGCAGGCTCTGAAGGAGTTGCCTAGAACCATTCTACCTCATAATCATAACTACTGCCTGAGGCCCACCAGCTCCTGTACCCTGGAGACACAATAAGACACAGTATCCTCTGCTAAGGCTTTTACAGTCAGAATCAAGCTTATATATTATCCACTCTGAAACATACCTGTTATTGCTCTTCTTGTGTCCTCGGGCTCCCCTTCTTGTGTTCCCTCCTACTACTGTATTAATACTCTCCTACATTCTTGTAGCATGTTGCTGTGCATAAAGAAATTTGCCTATATGTATATTTTTTTACTCTTCTTTCATCCTAGCATTTACTATACGAGGGCTGTCCAGAAAGTTTCCATCCATGTAATATGAAAATTACATATTAACAATGGCTGGATACTTTCCAGACATCCCTTGTCTATCATCTGGCGTTAATAAGCCTGGAATGTCTGCTTCTCCTTCATTGCCTCCATATTGCGGCCTTTTGAGAACAAGGACCTGCCTTATTCCTCTGAGCCTCCCTGTGCCTAGGACAGTGCTGGGCACATAGTAGATGCTCCGTAAATACATGGTGAAACTAAAGGAAGGATTTGAGACAAGACTTATCGCATCACATTCCTTGACTACATAGGAACTTCCTGAGCTAGAAAGTGAGAGAGGCAGATTTACTGATATCGACATACAATTTGCTTGAAAAGCTACACCTGAAAGACCCAAATTTGTGAGCTTTCCAATGAAAAATTCATTCAGAGCAAATGTTTTCAGTTCCTTATAATTCAACACGGCCATTCCTGCCAAAGTGCTCACCAGTCGGTCCAAACTAGTGCCTGCCGCTGTGGTTGGGCGTTCCTCAGGGTGATGTGGTCTGAAGCGAGCACTGAAGGCACTTTCAGAGATGGAACGAGAAATTCGTCCAGCTGGGAGGGGCTTGGGGGGTCCACATCCCTGGAAAACCTGCATTGGAGTAAGTGAGGTCATATTAGGGAAGCCACATTGCACGCCAGAGGGGGCCTCCAGCTATCCTTCCAGTATCCTGCCTTCATTACCTTCTGAGATACTTGCACACTGTTATCCTGCATGTTCATGATAGCATCAGAAATCTTCACATCGATGGGATCCATGACCGATTCAATGTTGAAAGGACCCTCTAGCCTCTCTGCCACCATCAGCATAGCATCTAATACGAGGTTCGGGGAAGAACAATACATCATATAAAGTAAGTCATTAGGTTTGGCCTTGGGTAATCAGTCATTATTTTACTATTTTACCCCATGTTTCCTGCATGGAGTGGGGAGAAAGCATGCATCATAATTAATTCATATTTTTGTGTCTATTTCCATTACACCAAACTGTATTTAGTCATCATGTATCAGCAGCTCTCTAAAGTGTGAAATGGACAGATGAATGCTTTGTTCTACAGCAAGGAACCCCATCAGGAATCTTCCATCATACTGATTATTCACTCCTTCATGTGTCAGTGGCTGTCACCGAGAGCCTCTGAGCTAGCTCCCAGATACCAAATCCAAGGCTGGAAGCAGAATAACATGCCAGTTTCCCCAGACATTTCCCTAGGATCTTTGCATTTCAGGTTCCATTTATAAGAGTTAAAAACATAAATCAGTTAAAATCCTAGCATACCAATTCTATTCTTTCATTTTTTTAAAATAAAACCCTTCAGATCCTTGAGTACACAGTTGGAAAATGCAAATGAAAGCATTCCTAGGAATTCTAATGACTTTTCACATAATGAAACTCTGAATGATGCAATTTCTATATTAAGATAAACTTCCCATTTCAAATACAAAGGCCTCAATTTATTCTAAACAAAGCATGTACCTCCTTTTTTTCAAGTGAAAAGACAACACAAGACACAGTGCACAAAATTCACGTGCTCACAGTATGTATCTTCACTGATTAGCCTGCAAGTCACTTTCAGACTTTGAGGAATCTAGCATTTTCCAGTTACGCACTGAATCCCTTCAACAAAAAACGCTTTACTTGTTTTCTTGTCATACATGTTCATTGGGATTAAGAGGTTTAATATTTTTGCCTAATACCTATTGTACAAAATTAGAAGATCTTGGAAATGAAATCTCCAAATGACAGAAAGGATGCTTCGTTAATGACAAGCAGTGGACTTGTAAACTCGTTTTTCCCCTTTACACTGTAGTACTTAATGAATGGCAACAGGAGAAGTTAGACCCACATTATCTACTGCTTTCAGGTAGTGGGCTTGTCTCCACAAGACTGTGTGTTCTTCCCCAAAGAACACCCAGGCCAACTGCAGCCCCCAGCTGAGCTTCTACCTAAGCTCTCTAGTGGAAAGCAGTACAGTCATCAGCATATCAATGAAGCCAAATTTGGTCATCAACCTTTTGCCTTCAACCTAGAACAAATGCTACACAATATTAATGCATGGGGTCATTTCTCTAAACTGATGCACAATTCTGATGTCGCAGACCACAAATAGATTTCTATGAAATTTAATTTTTTAAAAGTAATAACAAACGAAGTTTCGGATTGCATTGTAGTCAGTGCCAATAAAGTGATGTCTCCAACCTCTAAGTAAAGGCTGACAGCATGACATACCATTGTAGTAGAGGAGAGAAAAAATGCTTTTGATGCGCTAGCAGAAGGAGACTTTTGTAAACAAGTGGAGCACAACTTAAATGTGTTCACCATTGTCAAATCATCAGGGCTGCTACATACAGAAAGTGCATTCCTTCATACGCTGAGAAGAAATCACTTGCTCCAAATAAAAATACTATGAATAGACAGATAATAAACATCCAAAATGCAGAGGTTTAAACAACAACAACAAAAAACCAGCGCATTTTGTAACTACTTATTCCCCTAGTGGGGAGGAAAGGGCAGATCACTAATGTGTTTGTCAAAGACTGAAAGGAAACATAAACCCCAATTCTTCTGGCTGTTTGGTGTCTTTGTAAACTCTGAGCCGGCCGGCCATACACAAGGGCCTGGGAATGGAGAGAGAAGCCGGGCCTTTGTTGGGGCCGGTGCCATGGCGTCATGTGTTGCATGGCTGAAGAATGCGACTGAGGAGCATTCTGCCTGCAGCCCAGAGCCAAAGCTGCCTCTCACCCCTGGGGGAAGTCATGATTGGCTATCAATCAGCTCTTCTGTAGCAGCAGCCAACCCTGATAAGAAGCTTCAAGAGAAATCCAAAGATGGTTGGTTTGGTGTTTTGGTTTTCTTCTGGTTGATGTGAGCCACGGGGCTCCCGTTTGTGAGATATCCGACTGGCTCCTGCCTCCTGCCAGGAACTGGCTGGTGTCCTCGCCAGCAATCCCCATACTAAATTCCCACTGGCAGCAACATGCGACATTAATAGGGTTGGCTATGAGTCAAGTAAATGTTAACAGAACTACAGTATGTGATAGAGAACAAGTTGCACCTTAGCATAATTTATGAATCTCTAGAAAGTGACTTTTTTGGTGGAGGTGGGAGGTGGGGAGATATTTGGTTTATTTCTCAAACTGAATATTTCATATAACCAGCCTCTTATAAAACCGAGTTCCAAGGTGCTTTAGCTATTTGGATCCATCCTAATAAAGGGTGACAAGACTTCGACATTTACTGAAGGGTCACATTTCATGGCAATAGGCAGATGCAGTTAGGAGAGGAAAGGGAGGGCATGACAACAAGGTGACAGATTTGGAAAACCCATCCTTAGTCTCTTAAAGGGTCTAGAGTCCAACTGCATCATTTCAGTGCTCAGGATACTGGCATTAAGTTGCGCCTCCCACCTCCCCCCAGCAACAAAGCGTCCCCTTCTCACTAGGGAAAGTGATTCCTTTGCACTGTGCCGCAAATAATCAGAAACCCACATCTTCTGCCTCACGACCTGACTGAAAGAACAAAAGGCAGTTTCCTGACTTAACCCCAAGATCTGGTTTAAAGAAGGGGGGCAAAAGCCCTTGACCATTCATTAACTGCAGTCATTTAAAGGGGAAAGAAAAATTCCTTGCAAAGAGAGAGAAGAAGAAAAAAAAAGACAGGGGGAAAAAAAAAAAGAATTTACAGCAGAGGCTGTAAATTGGGACTGAATTCTACAACCACAGTGCAGATTAATTAAACCCTTGTGAAAAATTCATGAAAAAGCACTGGAGATTAACAATGTCTATTACTCTTGGCCTTTTATATCTGCTTATTAGAAATAAAGAATAGTATGCCCATTAAAAATGAAGTTTAGATACAATTATATGCCTCATCCCTCCAAAAAGTATCATTTAAAATAACTGGGGAAAATCGATTTAGAAATCCTATCAATTTCCACTTGGGTTTAATTTTGTTTCTTCAAAGATAACAAATGTAATTTAAAAAACACACAACAACAGTAGCAACTTAAGCCCTCCTTGTTTTAGAGTAAATCATTAAAAACATTAATTAAGTAAGCCAGAGTATGGTTTTCATTAGATATGGACCTGCAAATTCTTGGAAAAATATGTAGAAAAATTTGTATTTTAATATAAAGATATGAAGACTTTAGTTATAGTTTCTGCCAGACATGTTAGAGTAACAGAATAGTGTGAGGGACATGCCCTTTTCCCCTCACTCCTGATATGTCTACAGAAAAGTTAGCAAAACTTGATCACTGTCACCATACTTTTTTTTGTATTGTATGGCAAATTCTACTCCCTTGCATGGAGAAATAGTACATCATAAGGGAAAGGGGAAAGGCTCACCAACTCTCTTTAAAAACTCCATTTCGCAAAAGTGAATGGCAAATTTGACATTTGGGTGTGGGGATGAGGTTGGGATTAAAGAGAAAGAGAAAGAAAGAAAAAAACAGCAACTTTAGATCTGGAAATGCCATGGGCTTGTACTTTCATGAGAAATATTTTGAAGCAAGACTTTCTCCTATGGCTTTCATTCTAGGCATGATGTGCCATTTGTGCCTGTGTGTCTTTGCTGGTCTTATGCCTTCCCTTTCATGGGATTCTGCTTTTCTGTGTGTAAAAGATTTTTTCAGGTCTTCTAGCTTTGAGCTATTTAGGCTACAATTGTGCTGAAGTGCTTAATATTCACATCTTTTTTTTTTTCTCTGTGTCAGTGTTCTCAAGAAATCTGTTGGAGCCAATTTATTGATGCACTTTCAAACAGAGTTAATATGGTAATTAGCTCTCATGCAGACTAAAAAGCATTTCCCAACTCCACTCCCCCACACCAAAAAAAAAAAAAAAACAAAGCCAGAAAATTACATGCATATTCCCATAACGTGGACAAACAACTGAAAAATAGGTGCTTATAAAGACACACAAATTCTGCAATTACACAAATGTGACTGGGGAATGGGGGAAACATGAGTTTGTTTTTGTCAGCTGTTAGTATGTGTGTGAGGTCCCATTCACACTCAGCATTAGGAGCCTCAACACTGGTCACTATTGTTTGGGGATTAATATTTGCACCAAACAGGCATCAAGGTAGCTGATGACTAGACACTGAAATTACCCCTAATTTGTCCTTTCTCTAAATCATAATTAACCCTCTCAGAAACTGGCCACTTTACTAACATTGCTGTCTGGGTCCCAGTAATGGTTTCCTAGGTGGTAATTATCAGGGTAAAAGTCCTCTCCTTTTCACCAGTCTACTGTTGCTAAATCCTCTATGGAAACAGAACCCCTAGAGGCCAAGGAGGGAGGATTGCTTGAGGCCAGGAGTTTGAGACCTAGCCTAGGCAACAGCCAGAACCCATCTCTACAAAACAAAACAAAATCAGCTGGGTATGGCGGCACATGCCTGTAGCCCCGACTACTCGGGAGGCTGAGGCAGAAAGATTGCTTGAGCCCAGGAGTTTGAGGTTGCGTTGAGCTATGATAACGCCACATCACTCTAGCCTGGGCAACAGAGTGAGACTCCATCTCAAAAAAATAAATAAATAATAAAAATAAAAAAGAAACAGAGCCCCTAAATTTCTATAATCAGATTTCACCTGATCCAAATAACATATGGGTATCTTGCCAGTTTGTAGGAGATTTGGTTGCAGTGTAACATATATAACATTTTAATAGCTACTTTCACAGCTCTGTGAGGGCTGTACATGCACACAAGCCTCTGACCATAACCAAAACTGATCTGCAGGCGGAAATATCAAAAAGGCACTTTCTTATTATTAAAACTGGGCAGTCACTTTTATCTAATGTCTTCAGAAATGCTACCATTAGTTGAAGGGAACATTGGCTTGTAGTGATTTTTTTTTTTTTACTACTCTCAAAGTCCAGCAAACACAAAATAACTAACACTAAAATAAATTTTATAGCTGTCAATTATGACATTACTTGTGATTGGAAGTAGGGCTACCTCCAGCACCACAAATATATTAATTGCTTGCTCACCTATGAAATTGTTCCACTCAAAATCGAGATCCCCTTGGTTGGCCAAACAGCCTCTCATGATGTTCGAGCAGTAGTTGTAACATGGCTTCACAGTCACGAGACCCTGGCAATGGGAGCAGTAGATCATCTTCAACAGGGCGTGGGTACACTGGGCTGTCGGAGTTATCTAATGTGTGAGAAGGGAAGAAAAAAAAAAAAAACCAGTAGTGGTGGGGCTTAAACAGACACAGAAATTGCAAGTCTACAGGTTGACAATGAAGCATGGCCATGAACTTAATTTAAGAATGAGTTGTGATGGATCACAAGTAGCAAGCCTGGCCTGCCTCCTGAAGAGATGAATTTGATCAAGATTAGATGAAGGGAAGATGCGTGCTGGGAAGGAGGAGATGGAGGTGGAGGTGGAGATGAACATCGCGTGACCTTAAACAACCAAGGTGTATCTATCTCCCACCCCATAAACTCTCATTCTTCCTCCACCACATTCCTTCCCAGTCTCTCACTTGCACACATAAATTGATCAAGTATTTCAAAGTCCTTTTACAAATAACTTTCCAGAGTGAGCCGTAAGACACAGGAGTGGAGGCTACCCTCATCTGCCCACCATGCTTGCCCTGCTATGGCCTCTACCACCACTGTTTGTCTTTGCCAGACTGGAACACAAGGCACATCATCTCCTCAAACACTAACTAAAAGGCTTCGCTTTGAACCTTAACCCTCTATTCAGGGTTCAGAACAGTATCCAGTGTGTACTCTGTTCTGTGTGTGCCAAGAGCTGCACAGAAGGCGAAATTCATGTATTCTACAGGGCAGAATATGAGTAACTTTAAACGAGGCTTGGGAGCGGTAAAGCATGGAGTGCTCATGGAACACTTGCTGGAAGAGGTGGGCCTGCAGTTAAATTTTGAAGAAAGTGGTTGGATTTAAGTGATCCAATGAAGGGAGGGCATCCCAATTAGTGACAACAAAATGAACAAAAGCTATGAAAACTATAACGGGCATATCATGGCAGCTCAGAACGGGGTTGGCGAATTGTGGGAAACAAGGTTGGATACAGAGAGGTGTGTGTCGGGCCGGAATTTAGAGAGGCTTGCACACCAGGCAGAAACTGAGACACCGCATGGCAGGACACAGGGGGCTACTGGAAGTTCCTGAGGAAGGGGAGCAGCAAGGACAGAAGCAGTGTCAAAGTCAGATTGGGCTGGCTGTCCTCTGCAGAGAAATGGGACTTGGTTTCATCTGTCTAGTTCTAAAAGGTAGAAGTATGTGGGGCATAGACGAGCTGATTCCACCCTGTCACTCATTTCCATCAAGGCTTAGAAAGGATCATGGCTAGGTATCACATGCTGGCAGCTAACTAAAGCTCCTGTCTTCTCATTCTCTCTGTCCCACCCTCCTCTTTCAGAGTCAGTATCAGAGGATTAGTGCACTCCTCTCTATCAGTACCAACCAGTTCTGCAAGCACAGACTTCTGGAAGCAGATAGCACTGCAGGGAAAAGATGGTGGGATGCAGGGCAGCCCGGCAGTGCATGTCACCTGCTCTGAAGTGTTACTTTGGATACCACTTATCAACAGTGCCCTTAGGAACAGGGGATTAGTACTGTCAGGAGAAAATCTTCACACTGCCAGGCTCCTATCTGATATATGTGCACCTCCCCAACACACCCCAAACAGAACTCTAGCCTAAAAGGGGATGGGGGTGAAACATGCAATAACAAACGGTAATTGTATACACTGAAATCAACATTCCCTACCAAGAATTAGGATTTTTCCATAGTTTTAACCAGTCCCAAATGTTTTCCTAGGCACTAAATTAGTCCTTTTAACTATGTATTAATGTACAGTAAAATCTTGGCTAACCAATATCCTGGGGGAATGGTCCTTCTGGACAGCTAGATTTTCTGGATAGCTTAAAGTCAGATTGTTAGGACTTTAATACTTGTTCACCTTTCATTTCACAGATGAGCAAACAGGACTGGAGGGGGGAAATGCCCTGAGAATCGCAGGATCACAGAAGACTTAGAATTGGAAGGGGCCTTAGAGATCACTGAGTGCTGCTCTCACATTTAAGAGATAAGAAAACTGAAGCCACAGAGATTAAGCAACTTGCTGACAGTCACCTCGTGACATTTGATT
Source organism: Indri indri (assembly GCA_004363605.1). Lineage (NCBI taxonomy): Eukaryota > Metazoa > Chordata > Mammalia > Primates > Indriidae > Indri > Indri indri. The sequence goes on from RJWJ010004442.1 coordinate 33,366, forward strand.
CCAGTACTGCACCTTATCAAACATTTGTGACAAAAAGATTTCCCAGATGTATCACGTTTCCCTGCCTTTTTAAACAGATGATAGGAAACTCTAAACTTAGGCATCTATTATTTTCTTCTTTATTTTTAGTTGGGTTCCACACTGATGAGACTGCTGAATGGCTGGATTTTAGAGAAGTAAAGAGTTACGCAAACGACTGTGAAAAACCACAGAACAGCTACTTGGCATTTGTTGAATATTTTGCTTAAGAGGAGACAATACCCAATAAGAACTATAGAAAGCTAAAGTGTCAACAAATAGTTATTGAGCACTTACTATGTGCCAGTGATTATTCTGGAATGTGTTTGGGTTTAGGTAACAAGGCAAGTAAGAATTTCTATGTTAGAATGAGAAACTTGTTCTACAAAACACAAAGAAATTCCAAGGTGGTATGGGCCTTTAGGAAATGAGCAAACTTGTAAACACAGGATAGTTATATTAAAAAAAATATGTTTTCAAAAAAGTCCTTTCTCATTCTTTTTTTAAATAACTCTAGGAAGTAGTTTGTAGTATTCTTAGTTCAACTGCAAGTCAAATCATTTATGCAGCAGACCTGGTAGTACCCTCCCCTAAAACAAGCTGATGGAAGATCCAGTTTTAAAAAGAGAACAAACTAAATGACACAGTAGAGTTTTATTAAAGGAAAATTAGGAAGCTGGGTTTGGCAGAGCTTTTCCATTTCATTCTTTGGCTAAGTACTGGCTCATGCTCTGCACATGATTTATCACTTAACTACTAAAAATGATCGCAAGGAACCCGGCTATAACATGCTACAGAAACACTAAATAATACCAGAACTGAAAAAAGAGATGAGGAAGTTATATAAGAAAACTGGGATGAGAAAGGACATATGAGATACCAAAGTTAGAGAAACTCTGTCTTTTGTCTCATAACCACTAATCAGACCACCATGCAATATTTTACATGAAGGGATTTCAGAACCTGAAAAGCAAATCTGTTGGAGTGGGATAAGGCCCTACTATGCAAGGGAAGGGTTTTAAAAACAGTCGTGAGACCTAAAGAAACAGGAGTCTCCTGCAACCCCTCATCCCCCTAGAGGAAGTATCAATAATGCTAGCACTCCCCAGGACTTGGGGCCCCACCCTTGCCTACCTGACCAAGCTCAGAATGGTGGACCCAGAGTGCCAAGGACTCTAGGCTACCCCAATGAGTAAACAAAATGGCTGCTTCTCTTGTGGGATCTTTAAGACGTCTTAGTAGGTTGGTGAAAGAGGTGAAGGTGTGCCACAACCACAGGGAAGAAAAAGCCACACACTACATGGTACAGGTTGAGTGAAATGCTTGGAACCACAAGTATTTTGGATTTGGGATACTTTTCAGATTTGGGAATATTTGCATTATACTCACCAGTTGAGCGTTGCTAATCCAAACATCTGAAATGTTCCAATGTGCTGACCCTCAAAAAAGCTTCAGATTTTGGATTTTTGTATTTAGGATGTTCAACCTGCACTTCAATTTAAGTTCTCTCATGGAGTTTCAGGTAAAACTCCAAGATGTCCCTGATCCAGTGGTGGCTCTTATTGTCACATGGTGATATACCAGGCACTGCTGGGTGCTTCTTCACAGGCTCTAAATGGTCTCCATACTACCAGGGCCAAACCTTTCACCCTTAAGCAAATATCACAGTGGACTAAGTCATACTGTATTACGAGTCTTTATTCATTTTGAATAGAAATTCAAGTTCATTTACATTCTACTCCCTGGGAACCCTTGAAATCAATTGCTTCTTTTGAGTCCCCCAAAACTTAATTTACTCAAGTAGATTTACTCCAGAAGACCCAAGAACAAGTGGTAGATCATGCCACATAGGCATTAACAAAAAGAGTAACTGGCCAGGTGTGGTGGCTCACGCCTGTAATCCTAGCACTCTGGGAGGCCGAGGCGGGAGGATTGCTTGAGCTCAGGAGTTCGAGACCAGCCTGAGCAAGAGTGAGACCCTGTCTCTATTAAAAATAGAAAGAAATTAGCCGGACAACTAAACATAGAAAAAATTAGCCAGGCATGGTGGCGCTTCCCTGTAGTCCCAGCTACCCGGGAGGCTGAGGCAGGAGGATCGCTTGAGCCCAGGAGTTTGAGGTTGCTGTGAGCTAGGCTGACACCACGGCACTCTAGCCCGGGCAACAGAGTGAGACTCAGACTCAAAAAAAAAAAAAAAGAAAAGAAAAGAAAAAGAAAAAAGAGTAACTATACTCCGAGGTCTTCCTTCAATCCTCAGTTATGTATTTATTCTTGATGGCTTGACATGACCCTTAAAATGTTCAATTTAATTGTTACTTTGGGGCACAGCTCTTGACTAACATCTGATATATTTTTCTTTATTTAGAAGGCCTGGTTGAGCCCAGATGTCAGTGACTTCCAGAATCTCTGGGACTAGGGGTTATGACTGCTTTTTACAGAAGTCACATTTTTAAGTCGTCTCTTAGTGATTTAATAGTAATTTCTCAAAATCGTATGAAGGAACAGGAAAAGGGAAACTGTACACTCCCTTCTCCCTTTGAACAAAAAGAATGGTTTAATTGTCTCAGAGAGAAAATGTTTATTTAGCTTTTATAGTTTCATGGTCCTGAGGGTCTTGATGTCAAAGATTCAAGAGAAAAATATTCTTTCCTATTACAGAGTTATGACTGACAGCTTCTATTAGATTTTCCTGATTTACGAGTACTTGGTATGTGCCAGGCTCTGTTCTAAGAACTTTATATGTATTAATTCATTTAAGCTCAAAGTAATCATATAAGGCAAGTATCATCATCTCATTTCACAAATGAGGGAGCAGAGACTCAAAGAGATTAAGGAACTCACACAAGGTTTTCCAATAAATGACAGAGCCAAGATTTGAGCCCAGGCAGTTTGGTTCCAGAGCATGTGTACTTGACTTCCTTGATGTGTATCAAAATGGCTTCTTTTGAGTAATAGACTATAGGAAGCTTGAGGGAAGCACAGGGTCTGATCCTTTCTCTATAGCTCCTAGATCTAGTACAGCATCTCCACACACAGTGTACACTCAGCTATGGGGCTGGATGTTTTCTAGTGACAATTTGCAGTTATCAAAGTTTGCTGACCAAATGAATCAGTTTTTATGCTGGAGGATAATTTAGGATGCGATTGTTCTACATGGATGAGATGACATTGCTTAATAAAACAATAGTGACTTACTGAGCTTGTGCTATTGTTTTTAGAACTGTTCAAGGTGCTACAGGTGTGATAAAAATATATAATACATACAATATTTTTTATATGTATATAAATCTCACCAGGCTCTGCTCACAAAGAATCAAAGTCTCAAGAAAAAACTGCTGGACGTAGAAAAAAGTTCACTTGAACAAAACAAACCAGAAAACAATTACATATTTTACCAAGGAATTGTAGCTAAATGTAGCAGAGATTATCAATTCTTGCCAGAAAGCAGGACAGAATTAATACCAAAAAAAGGTTTTGACATTATTTATATAACGATGAGGTTTGATTTGCTTATTTGGGGGGGGTGATAGAAAGGGAACATTGTCTGATATTAAATCAAATATCAAAATCAATCTGAGTTATTGACCTATAATGACAAATACTTGATACTCAATTTCCAAGCCTTATAAAATCCTTCAAGACTGACCAAGGTCTTTCTAAATGTTAAGGTAACTTTTAGGAGGTGCCTAAAAGTTTAAGATTTTAGGAACCAGTCTATGTTTCACGGTAAAAGTCAGCAGGGGGAAGACTCCTCATTTCCTTTTTGACTTATTAAGACTAAAATACTCATCCCTGCCTTCCTCAGGATATACATTTATCATGACATCTGCATGCCATATCTGCTATAAAAGGCCTTTACAGAAAAGTCGCCTTTTCTGCGAAGACTCTTTTAATAAAAATTGAGGCTTTCTACCAAATAACCTGCATTTTCCAAACACCACATTAAAAATTACTGCAAGCAGCCCGAAAAAACAAAAATGCTGGAGCAAACTCTTCACACAGCCTGGATTTCATTTCAGTAATTCAGAATGAGCCTTAAGCCACATTACACAGTGATGGGAGTCAACATGCTACACTGAAGTTAGAAACACATTTCCTTTTAGTTTATTCCAGCTCCTAACATACATTCGTTGTAGCATTTTTTTATATATATAGCCAATAGTACCGAACAAACGGGAAAGGTCTAGATTTTATCTGTTTCTTGGTAACATAAGTACCCAATAAAAATAACAGAACTATTTCCCAAAATTGTGGTAAAAGAGATAGGGAACCCACACTTGCCATGGAATGTGATGAGTTTATTAAATAATTTCCTAACTAGTTTTGACTTCAATGCATGCACACAAACAAAGGAAGTTGAGAAGTTCCTGACTATTTCTCCGATAATTTAAAAAGCGTAACAAAATATAAAGAATAAACTAGGATTCATTCAGGAATATTTATGGACATGTTGCAGATAAAATAGAAGCTGCATAAATACTTGAAAGTATGTCATCTTTGTTTCAATGACTAGATTCAGTTAGGCCCTATAACTCAAAGCATCGTTCTATTAAACACCCTGAAGAGGGCTCTATTTTTGTTTTGAGAGTATGTAATTTTCAATTTATTCAGCCATTGACACCTGCTACACTCCTACCATCTCCATCCCCACCACCATCATGGCTTGAGTCAGTCCCACTTTCTTCTTCTTTATAATTCTAGTCTTTAAGGATGTGAGTGAAAAAGAATATTATGGGTTGAATAACTGTCTATGCTTTGCTTAAAAGCTTTGAGTAGTGACCATTTTTAAATACATGTTTATAATGATTTTGGGAAATGGCAAAATAACTTGTTTAGTACTCTTGTAGGTGTCATAGTATTGCAAATAGACTGAAATGAACAGGGAGCAATGGAAATTGTTTTCAAGGCAGGACAGTCATTTAGACATTGCAACAGTGAAACACTGATTTCTAATTATAGCCCCTGTAGTTTGGGGTGGGGTGTAGACATAGTCCCATTATGTCGGTGTTAATTGAAACCATGAAAATGCAACTCTCTTTGGCATAGGAGCTATTAATTTTCATGGTGCATGTAACCACTTGTGCATTTCTGAAAGACCACAACAGACTTCACCCTTCCAGGCAAAACTGCAGCTATAAGCAGGTAAATAAGAAATGTATCATGAACCATGACAAGTAAAGATGGAATAAGTAATACAAGGATGTGTAGCACTAGGGTATTCTTGAAGCATCTGTTAGTAATTAAGAGGGCTTTTGTGAAGTTTGAATTGTAAAGCTCAACGGAGTGAGCTGAAATTACTGGATGTTTGGTACCAGCAAAACTGAAAGTGAGGCAAGTATACTTCAACTACAAAGTGTCTTTCTCTTGAAGCCAGTCAAGCTTGCTGGTGCTAATGGCATTTCAAAGTCTTAGTGATAATCGAATCATTGTTCAAAACTTATAACTGCAACCCTTTTGTTGCAAAAGTAAACTAAAAAAGCAAGACATCCATTCATAAAGAAAACGTGGGGATGTCTCTGAGTTAAGCATGCAATCAGTAGCCCCAAGACTAGGATGCTTTTCATATTTGACTTTAAAGACCTCTTTGTAGAGGAAGGGGGTGAGGTGGCACTGTTCAATTAGGAAATACATGCCCCACTTTGAAAGGTCTTTTCACAGGCCCAAGGTGATTAATTTTGTTGGGCACCAAAAGAAGGAACGTTCGTTTCTTGGGTTGTTCCAGTTCCACCTGCAAATGATGCTTGGGCAGGAGTTAGCAGGGGTGGGAACCCATACATAGGAGAAAACATTACCGGGTACCCAAACTGGAAGAGAATCTTAATCAAATGGATTTTTCAACATATTCAATTTGAAATGTTTTTGGTAGCCATATCATTTTTTTGTCTTCCCCAAACCACTGTATCTTAAATTCTGTTTAACTGGTAGTCATCCTCTAAAACTTAATGTAATAAATATTTTCTCAAGTATGCAAGTATACCTTGCACGGTTCTATACAGAAACATTCCATAGATGATAGATTTGTTACATAATTGTTTCAGCACATTTAGAAACTGATTTCATGACTATGTGTCATGTCATTATGTAATTTAGATAACATAACTCAACTTAGTTGAAGGGTTTGATTTCAAGTCAGTCCTTAACCAGTAGTGAAGCAAAAACATAATTTTTAAAAATTTCCAATTACAAACATAATACTTAAAGTCTCCATAAAACTTTATTTTTAACTGAACAACTGGCAAATAACGTTTAATCTATGTATATTAAGCCACATAGCTTGTAGTGATTATATTCTCATGAAACTATGCAAATATCTCTTGGGCAGACATGAGAATACAATGAACAGAGATCAATTCTTAAAAAAAAAATCTTTAAGGTTCTCTTTAGAAAGTAACTTTCTCAAAGAACTTAACAATACTAAGGTAGACAGGAAATCTCTTTCTTAAGCAAAATTCATACTTTTGAAATATCAGAAAGTGATGCAACAGAGTATGTGACCCAATGTGAAATAATCATAACCACTTGCTGACTATTTCACGTTAGGTCACACACTGCATACATAAGGGTGTCTGAATCTTAAACATCAAATCCAAGTTTATTAATTTCCCACAGTTAATTCTGGGAACCATATCCAGAAGAATGCACCACGGGAAAGCCACAACTTCTTACTTCTCCCTATCCTGGGAAATGGGGTGATACGAACAAAGGGATGCCTTTTCTAGCCCTCAATCTTTTAGCCAGCAGTGAACCACCTCTGAACCTCTTTCTTGTTTTGGCCACCTTCCCCCACCCCAGGTTGGTGGGTTCCCGAATCTCAGCTCCCTATGGTGGCTCCAACCTTGTGAAGTGAGGCTGAAGCTAACACGAAGACAGGCTTGCATCAGCTGCCTGGTATTCCTCCTCTAAGAATTAACACTGGAACTCAAAGGAAAGGGGGAGGATTAACGTAAAGAAAGCACTTTTCAAACATTAGGCAGAGGGTCCTCGACTCTTCGCCTCACTATTGGGCAAGAGTGTACCTGCACGTGCACAGGTACACACAGACATTCAAACCCCACAGTGGTGCCTTTCTACCTTTTCGGCTGAGGATGAACCCAAGGAATTGCCCAAGAAGGGCAAGTGTGTTAGGTGAACTACGACGTAAATAACTTTGATCTGGATTAGCTGTGTATTGTTTTAGGGACTCTGACATACATATCTCCAAGATTAATAATGGTTGCTGGGGTTGGCAGAAGTTCAGGTATCAGATTATTCCTTTAATTATAAGAATCATCTTCCTACTTACCCTCACTCTACCTTCATGTACCCCAATAAATATCTGCAATTTATAGTGAAAATATCAAGAGGAGAAGGGGTGAACAAAAACATACTAGAAAGAATTGTTTCCTGAGAGTTTATGGCCTGGTCATGAGCAAGAGAACAAACATTATAATAATGAATGCAAACAATCAACTAATCCTTATTATCACCCATTTCTAATAGGAAAAATCCTATGCACACCTATTTCTCATAACACACCATTCCTTACAATCTTTATCTTTACTCTGGTGAATGTAAGTTTCCTCTCTAACTAACGTAACTGTGTACCCTCATTGGCCCAGGACAGTCGGGGTTGCTTATTAATGGTTAGTGACACCTGTTGTCTGTGTATAATCATTAATAAGCATGTCCTAGTTTAGACAATAAGTGTCCCGGTTTGGCAATAAATTATATGGTCACCCTAACTATAAATGAACTCTCTGATAGGCAATCAGGTGGCCGTTTTAGTGTTTGCAGTGCTGTCCCATTTTTATGTTGACCATTCCCAGTCCTCTAAACAACCAAATGGTCTAAGCAAAAGCTACTGTCATGCATGCAGGCTTTTTAGCAATGGCCTACAATTTGGCTTTTCCTTTGAGGACCTAAAGGTAACAGCACTAAGATCGGGCTTGCAAAGATAACTTTGCCCAAGTACATTCTGTTTCTTCCCTGGTTGTCGAGTCATGGAAGGGTAGAGGTGGAAGGCCTTTCAAGAAGTTTTCAGCTTTCATTTGGGGGAGGGGAGTGGGTGGTAAAGGAACAGTAGAACCTTCTCCCCCTTGAAATGTTGTTTAAGACCCTACTGCATAAAATAAAGGAAAGCAAAGCTTCCCTGGTAGAACCAGGAGGTAAAGGCCCAGATGCACAGTCTTACCCACTAAAAGACTTCTTTCTCCCTTGCCCCCGCTCAAGGAGGCCCCTGAAGTAGCCCCTAAGCTGGCTCCAAGGAACATAGCCTGAAAAATACTGGTCAAGTCCAATTCCCTTTATTTACAAATGAGGAAACTCAGGTTTGTTTCTTCCACTCCTGGTCACATATTACAATTTCTTTTTCTATACTGGTAATCCTATAAACACAGTCATAAGTCAAAAGCAGTGTGGTCCACATTAATTGTCATAGAAAGCTCTGTCTTTTAAACAGCTCTGAGTATACCTTATAACAAGGAAACATTTGTTCACAGGTATTTAATGCTTTTCTTGACTGTTACTAGGCTCAAACATAGTCACTCAAAAACAATCAAATGTGGATGGAACCTGTGTGTGTATATTTCTTTCTCTAGAGGGGAAGCAGAATGAGAACTAAAAAGAGTATGGCGGTATTATACCCACTTTTAAAATTAAGATTACATAGTGAACACACGTCCCACTTCTAAGAATAGCTACCAAAGAAACCAGTAAAAAGAATAATAATGATGTATGAGGATGTTCATCATAGTATTGTTTAGTAACTCTGAAATGTTCACGTATAAGGACAAAGAATGGGAGAGAAGAGGCAAGAGAGAAAGAAAAGACTTACTGAGCCAATGGAATTCTGGTGATTCATTTTTCTACCTTTCCCAAGCTTTCTTTTACAACGAAACAGAACAAAACAAAAACACAGAATATAAATAGTGCTTACCACTGAGACTTTGCTCACTACATCTCTTGCAACCGCTAAGCCTTGAGCAAAAGTACGGGCTGCCACAAATGCACGAGTAACCTGCAGCTTCAATTTCCGAGGGACGTCTCCAAAGGGCTTCAGCTGCTCGGTATACTTGCTCACACATTCCAGATACTCATCTGTGAAGTGGTACTGGGAGTTCACCAGGCGGAACATCCGCT